>JBAIZL010000001.1:124719430-124731930 GCA_036971475.1 Prosapia bicincta
GTATGTGTTTGTTTGTGTTTGCGTATGTGTTTGTGTGTGTGTATGTGTTATTTGTGTTTGCGTATGTGTGTTTCTGTGTGTGTGTGTGTGTGTGTGTGTGTGTGTTTGCGTATGTGGGTTTGTGTGTGTATGTGTTTGCGTATGTGTGTTTGTGTGTGTGTATGAGTATGTTTGTGTTTGCGTATGAGTGTTTCTGAGTGTGTTTGTGTGTGTGTGTGTGTGTGTGTGTGTGTGTGTGTTTGCGTATGTGTGTTTCTGTGTGTGTTTGAGTGTGTGTGTAGGTTTTCAGTAATGTTTATACGCACAAACACACACACACACACAAACACACACTCTAGCGCGCGATTTAAGGGTACCTATAATAATTTTTATGTATAAAACATTGGCAATATAATGTGTTAATGTATTAGTTTTCATCTAACATATAATTGAAACAAGTTAAGATATAGGTATTGCTACAAAATTAAGTTCACTCAATTAAACCACTCAGTTAAACATTATCAAGTGCTAGCCTAGGCTTGTACTTTTAGCCTAAGGCTAAAATATAATTGTCAAACATATTCTTGCTTTAAAAAAATCAAATAAAAAAAACATGTTTCAAAAGAATGTTTTAAAACATTTTCTGGAGTATTATTTTATAAATGAAATAATGGAAGATGCACTTTTCTCGCTTATCTCATGTCTTGTTTTTCTCCATACGACAGTTTTTATTTTATTTCCTGTAGCTCTTTTGGAAAATCGTGGAAATTTAAAATAATAATAATAATAATAATAGCTCCTATTTTAAACTAATGCTAATAATACAAAATATAATCTGAAACTTGCACGAGCACTTACAGAGTTCTACTCTGTAGGACTACTTTCCTTTCTTAAGGGAATGTTAGAGTTTTATTTTTAGGGTGACCTTAGATATTTTAGAATATATATTTAACTATTTCTAATACGCAATTGTTGTTCTATGTTATATATTTTATTACAAGATTAGTGTAATAAAAAATAAAAGTTTGTTTTTAAAAGTTCGCTATTTTGTAATTTGTACACGCAATTTGTAATTGTATTTTTTTGAAAATATGCAAATAGTTTGGAAAATGACTTTCGTTTAGAATTTTCTTCTTACTGATTTGCATTCAAGATCGAAGAAAGCAGTTCTGAATGGATCATCAAGGGAACTCCATTTTCTTAGAGAAGGACGTAATGGCTAACCAATAAGATTTCTTTTGCGATAACGTATTCTTAACGACCAGGTTTTTATTGCTGTTTTAGTGTTTTACTTTAATATCCACAACTATTATATAATGATTAAGAAAAAAATAATTGTTTCTAGATAAAAACCGGGCATACTTAGTAATCGGGTCCTTCAAAGCCTGATTTCAGCCGAAATTGCCACTGGAAAAGCTGATTAAGAAAAAAGAAGAGGAAAAACAGAAAACTCACTTTTTTCAGGCCTCCCATCGTTTTTTATTAGCAAAGCAACTCCCCTGTTTTGTTTCTTAATTTTAATCATGTGATTAATTTGATTCCTAATATATAAGACTATCTTTTTCAAATTTTCATATAATCGAATATGAAAAGGATATTGAAACTGTGCTACTCACAAAACTTCCATGATAAGCCTGTGGAGCGTTATGTGCAATTATAACAGCTGACTTTTAGTACAGATTAGTAAGTTTACTCCATGCTTTAGATAGGCTTACGTTGTTATTAGAACCTTCAAAACAGCCTGAATATCATTAATTGACAAATATCTTCAATTAACGTAGGTGTAAACTTTAGAAATTCATTAATTCATTTCAAGTTCGATGCTATATGTCTGACCGATATTCCCATTATGCCTATGTATTAATTTTATATATTTTACAAAATAGCGTATGGTATCTAATCATACATAGAGGTGCAAAACTATTTAAATTACACACGTAAATTATTATGTTGCATTTAATCTTTAAAAGTATAAAGTTATTCATAATTAATTGGGTCTAATTAGGCTGCCAGACATCCAAATAATATAACAGTACCATTAATGCAATAAATACAAGAACTATTCTCTTGATGTAAAATAGACGTAAGATGCGTCAAATAAAGAATTCTGCTAAAGAAAAGCCAATTTAACTACAAATGCTACTCATTTCGAGGAATAATAGTTATTTTCTACATTTCCACATTTTATATTTTCATTTAGGTGCTCTCAAACACAGACGATGATACTTGCACCTTGATATAACTATAAAGTAGTAGAAATATTTGCCGATAGAGTCGTACAACTACGCTTCCCGGCCGACAGATCGCGCTAACATCGTTTACGTCTTTATAATGTGATAAACTACTTAATTACAGTATTTCAGGGAAGTAAATTTCCTATCATATAAGCACAGCCCATATAAATATATTGCAGATAATAACAATGAAATCGATGTTAGTTTTCTAATAATGTTTCAATAAATTAATTATTCATTTAAATATCCACCTTAAAATAGATTGAAATAAAAGTAGGTATAATAAATTTAAATAAATAATAAAATTAAAGGCGTACAATAATATTCAAGTGTGTGTGTGTGTGTGTGTGTGTGTGTATATATATATATATATATGTGTGTGTGTGTGTGTGTGTGTGAGTTTGTGTATGTATATATATATATATATATATATATATATATATATATATATATATATATATATATGTATGTATGTATGTAGTGTGTTTGTGTGTGTGTGTGTGTGTGTGTGTGTGTGTTTGTGTGTGTGTGTGTGTGTGTGTGTGTGTGTGTGTGTGTGTGCGCATGCGCGCGCGCGCGTTTTTTGTGAACATGTATTTATAGTCAATACACAAGATCATTACAAATACACGAATATATTCACAAAACAAACTGCCCTTAAGAAACTTGTACAATCTCTTGTACTATAAAAGACTTGTACAAAAGAGGTATAAAAATAATAAAATGAAACCTTGAACGTGCCTAACATAAATTATACACATATCATAAATTAACAATGTAATTAATAAAACTACAAACGCAAATTAAATTTATTAAAACAACAAAATTAACATTATATGACCATAAGAAATACACTACAGTAAATTAAACAGTAGAATTAATAAAACATTAGGTGAATAATTAAAAACGAAAAAGACCCAGCCATAGGATTATTTATTTTCAACCACAATATCAGAAATATAACAAGAAACCAGTTAACAAGAATCAAAACATTTCTTTTTAAAGTCAGCTGATAACTAAATCAACAAAGAAAAATTTTATTTTATTTATTTTTTATTTTATAATTACAATTAATATAAATATGTATATACATATGTCAGAATAGCCATATTAAATAGCAAAATAATAAGAGAGTTTTCTTGCAATTTTCCATTTTCTTTTCTATGTCTGGTGTTGGACTATTATTTTTGTTTGTTACTATTTATACGCTGTCTATCATCGTCACTTTCATTGTGTTTGCATTTTTCGTTTGTGAAGCAAAGTTCGATAACGTTAATCCAGTTTGTTTGTTAATTTGATTCTTTTCATTCATTTTATTTCCTAGAGCATTATTTATGATGTAGTGTGGTAACTATGGCAACAATTTAAAGTTATACAATTATACATATACATACTTGCTGTATATAGCCTACATGTTTTCGTATAGGTAAATTTATATGGGTTGTGTTTTGTGACAGTTACCTAGGTTACGAATTATAAAACGCAGTTTCCTATCTCTAATTAAAAAAAAAAATCTTATCTGGGCCTTCAGAACCCTATCAGTCGTCTTAGCAGGCATCTTTTAGGGAGCAGCCTCCTCACATGCGCATGCGGTTAGTATCCTTCCCGTGCGTGAAGTGAGTGATGCAAAAATGTTACTTTCACTACTGCTGCGTTCTAGTGGACCAACGAGTAACGCAGGTTTGATAATAGGCACACGCCAAACGAGAACATTGACCCCAGACAGTGGCACGCTGTTATCTTTACATTGGTAATCACTGTGCATCAATGGTATTAACCACACTTGTGAAATCTTCAGGACTTTTATCTCTAACATATTGATCGTCTAATGGAAGGGTTTTTCTGACGGGAGTTACTCAATTCCTTCTATTAGGTCACATTCTGGTTAAGCCTAGACCTATATTGTATCTTGTCCAAATTTCAATAGTTAATAAAAATACTTTTTATTCATCCATTCAAGACCAAATCCTTTTTTTTTTTAACTTGTAGTGGATGATAATTGGCTTTTATGCAGTTTTCCAAATATTAATTCATTAATTAAATTATGTTGGTTTTGTGTAGGAAAAAAAATTTTTTACAAAAGGGGCAAGGTATGCAATATAGTTACAGAACTTGTAGTGGATGACAATTGGCTTTTATGCAGTTTTCCAAATATTAATTCATTAATTAAATTATGTTGGTTTTGTGTAGGAAAAAAAATTTTTTACAAAAGGGGCAAGGTATGCAATATAGTTACAGAACTTGTAGTGGATGACAATTGGCTTTTAAGCAGTTTCCTAAATAATAATTCAATAATTAAGTTATTTTAGTTTTGTATAGAAGAAATACATTACAAAAGGGGTAAGGTATGCAATATAGTTACAGAACTTGTAGTGGATGACAATTGGCTTTTATGCAGTTTTCCAAATATTAATTCATTAATTAAATTATGTTGGTTTTGTGTAGGAAAAAAAATTTTTTACAAAAGGGGCAAGGTATGCAATATAGTTACAGAACTTGTAGTGGATGATAATTGGCTTTTATGCAGTTTTCCAAATATTAATTCATTAATTAAATTATGTTGGTTTTGTGTAGGAAAAAAAATTTTTTACAAAAGGGGCAAGGTATGCAATATAGTTACAGAACTTGTAGTGGATGACAATTGGCTTTTAAGCAGTTTCCTAAATAATAATTCAATAATTAAGTTATTTTAGTTTTGTATAGAAGAAATACATTACAAAAGGGGTAAGGTATGCAATATAGTTACAAAACTTGTAGTGGATGACAATTAGCTTTTAAGCAGTTTTCCAAATATTAATTCATTAATTAAATTATTTTAGTTTTGTATAGGAGAAAAAAAATTTACAAAAGGGGCAAGGTATGCAATATAGTTACTTCGTTTCTTTTGACTTAAAATAAGCAATAGCTTATGATTTCATAAAAAACAGTTGATTTTGTTATAAGTTATGCGCTAGAACAGCTGTTTAAATCATAGGCCATGTTACTTTTTTATATTAATTGTAATTATTTAGTAAAAAGTAAATAAAATAATTTTTTTGTGTGTTGACCCAAGTAGGAATTGATTTTAAAATTATTTTGTTTATATTATTTGCTTTTATTCTTTTATAAGAATATTTCTCTCCAAAGAATTAAAACACAAGAAATTTATTTTCGTACCTTACTTCACTCAGTAGACTATACAGTTTTGCAATTTAATTTCACTTCCACAAATTTCTTTTTTTTTATGCGTGTTTGTATAGTAAAGTAGTCTATGAGAGATGTGAATTTTCTCTTTGAATAGAGTTAAAGCATGGTTTATAGATAAATCGTGCAGACTAAACATTCAGTAACGATTGTTTCCAGTAAGCTGTCCTTTAAAATCGTTCGCGATGTAATATTTACACTGAGATCGTCACGCAATATTGTAGGTTATGTGTTTCAATATCTCACACATTTAATGAAACGAAAAGCAAATTTAAATTTTACACATGATCAAAAGTGCCTAGTAAAATGAATATTGAGTGGAAGCCAATTAGGGGGACTTAATTAAATTAAAACGTTATGAATAGCATTATTTGTTCTATACTTTATCTGGCATAATAATACGATAAGCTACAAATGTCAATAAACGTACTATATAGGGGTGTTTAATGATTTCATCTAAGCTTATTAATTAAACACTATCATCCCAAGTGCTCATGTTGGCATACTACTTAATGTTTAACTGTAGGTCTGCAACTGAGAACGTGTTACACGTGACGGTTTTAACTAGTTGAAAAACCAGTTTGTGTATGGGTAAACGTTTTCTTTTGGCAAACACAACCCCGACATATCGGAAGAGACAGCAATATCAAAGCAAGTAGATTTACATATCTGTGGAGGTATCATATTTTAAAAATATTTATTTGGAGAAAACTGTTCTAAATGAATAATAAAACTTCTTCGGAGGTCACAATAAATAAAATAGGTACACAAATAAAAGACATACACAACACTCACAAATAATTCTTTTATTGACTCATTCTTTTATTGACAAAGTCATCATCATCATCATCATCAGTGAGTGTTTCTACTACAAACTCTAGCTTACAACTGTATTGAAAAGCGTATGAGTCAATAAATGATTAATTTGTGAGTTTTGTGTATGTATTTTATTTGTTTTAACATAACCTCACAAACTAAGCTCAAAGAATAGTTGTATGAATAAAATGGGTTTACTTGTGAGTAAAAAAGATTGTATAAATAAAAGTGTTTATATTTTATATAACAAATGAATTACAGAAACGCAAAGAGATTTTAGATGTAGCTATGCTGGTCTAATTTCCCATCTCTTTAAGCTATGGGGCAATCAATAACGCCCTCGCAAAGCAATGTTACAATGGCGTCATGAATCTACGACTGTCCGATTAGAAACAAAGAACTGGATCAGTGTGTGGAATGATAACGTCAAATGTATTTGTAGGGAAGGGTCGGGAAGCGGGGACGGGAGGAGAACCACCCCCAGGTTGAGTTTGGGGAAGGTCAGTGCCCGCGACTGGCGTCCCGGCCAAACTGATGTCTGGGTTGCCCTAGGTCGCCGTCACCACCCTACCCCAATAAACTTTGACTCTGCTCTTTGTGACGTAGAACCGATATTGATCGATAACTGTTTTAATTACAACGTAAATATGTAATCTCTGCTTTGGATTTTTGACGGATAAAGCGTTGATATGTAGCAGCCGTTTTGGGTTAAAAACCAGACGCTTGTTTTCAGAAACGTTGAACATCAGACTTTCGTTTTGGCTTATAAAACGGATCCAAGACGAAATTGAGAAAATAAAAAATAAGTAAATCCTTAACTAGTCATATTTTCAATACGGTTGACTTTATTATAGGAAATACTCTTTTGTTAACTAGAAAGTATTTGTACGCATTTGAGTACATTTTTCTGCCTTTCCTAACATTACAGTATTTCTCTTTGTTGACGCGTTTCGGAATAACTCCATTATCAAATGGTAGTCTTTAATGGTAGTCCCTAAAGAACAAGTAATATTAAAAAAATTAAATAAATTCCTGCTAAGGTTAACACACAAAACCTTTATTTTATTTACCCTAGAGCACTATTTAAGATTTTGTGTGGTAACCATGGCAACAGTTTAAAGTTGTACAATGGAGGCTTCGACGACAACCAGATGAGATGAAAATAAATCATATACATCTTTGAGAAATATATTTCTAGTTATTGGAAGGTTGGATCAGTGCCAAGGCGGCCCTTTGAATCCGGCTGGACCCCACAAGTTTTATAATTTACTTATTGAATATATATTTGAAAAACTGTGTTAACATCAATTGTCATCTGCTATATTAAAAAAAATGTATTTGAACTTGATTGGATAGATAAAAATGTATTTTATTAACGAACGAAAATTTGTACGAGCTATATATTAAGGGGGTGTGAGTAATTATTTAATTATTATTTATTTAATTAAAAAATATTGTAATAATATGAAAGGCAGAAAAATATAGCAAAGAAAAATATTGTAATGTTAGGAAAACAGAAAAATTAATTTAAATGGATAAAAATGGATAAAATATTTCTAACAGAAGTGAAGATATTCTTCCAATATTAGGAATTTGAAAATATTGTCTATATACTAGGCCAAATACGTACAATCCTTATTTATTGGACAATTATAAGTTTAGAAGACACATTAGTGTAAAAAATACAATGTGCAACAAAAGAATGTGTGAAAGCCTTGTAAAGGTTGCTTAATGTTTTTGAATGGTCTAAAATACGAATACAAACTAGAGAATACACTAGGACAAGAAGCTTATACCAGACGTCTTTGTAAATATTGTTGCGTAAAAGAATAAGACTACTGTGTAGGCTAGTTAAAATTTATTTTAAAAGTTTTTAAATATTTGAAATACAAAAAAAATGTAAAATTTGTGTTAAGCTCCTAAAATAGAGTTATGAAAACGTAAAACTGAAAAATTATGTAAGTGATAAAAAATTTAGGATTTTCTAGATAACAAGAAAAAGGTAGGATATTTTAATTTTTTTTAAAGTGTAGTTCTGGTCTATCCCGTTGAATTAATAAAGGTAATGTATTTATTATAAGAGGGCATACATGTATTATTAAATAGTCACAGGATAATCTCAAATGTTAAATGTGAGTGTGTAATGAATGTTTTATTAAATTCCTTCTATTAGTTCACAATCTCCTCATATACATCTTGTACAAATTTTCAATCGTTAATGAAATACGTTTTTATTCATCCTATCAAGTTCAAATATATTTTGTTTAATCTATAGTGGATGACAATTGAGGTTAATACAGTTTTTAAAATATTTGATCAATATTTGAATTATAAAATTTGTGGGGTTCGTGCGGATTTGATCTGAGAATCATCATGTTCAAGGACTAGCGCGCCTTGGCGTTTTCCTTGGCTCCAACTTTCCAATACCTAAAAAGAATTTCTCAAAGATGTATATGAATTCCCCTCCCCATCTGGTTGTCGTTGAAATCTCTTTTTACAACCTTAAAATGTTGCCATGGTTACCACAAAATACAAATAGTGCTCTAGGGTAAATAAAATAAAATTTTTCTTTGTTAAATTTCTCAGTAGAAATTTACTTGAACATTTTTTGTTTATGTTTCTTGTTTTTTTCTAAAGTTCTTACTTGGACATTTAATTATTTGATTTCTGTTTTAATAAACAATGTTAAAACTATGAAATTCACAAAATAATTGAAGTACGAGTAATATATTAATTAGTATGATGAATAGAGACTTTTGGTTTAATTTTTAAGTTGATGGATTTTTTAAAATTTGATTACAACATACACTGAGAATTTTGTACTGGTAATGTTAGATCATATATTTCTAAACGTTTCAAAATGAAGGCTTATATGAAAAAATTAGTGGCTAAATAAAAAAAATACTCGTTTCATTTCTGTTATTTCTTATTTATTGTTTTTTTTTATTCTACTTCAAAATCGTTCCGGGTTATCCGGAGTTTCGAGTTGACAAAGTTTGACTTATCGAGATCGAAAAATCCTATATTTGATTAAATTTAGTGATATTATTTAGTTATGTAATATAAGGCGTATATGTAGAGGAAATGAACGTACATACTGTATATACAGATAAATTCCATTGCAATTTATTTCTCAGCAAACAAATCTGTGAATTTTGTTTTTTAGGTTTATGAGCCGCTTTCGGGCTGTGCGATCTATTAAGACTTTTCAGTATAAGACGGACAAAACATTACGCCCATTATTTTGTTTATCTGTAGGTCAGTTGCTTTTATTGTTGCGTTAGACTTTTTATGTATTTAATGTACTCATTTGATTTCTGTTATTTATTGTTTGTGTTTTATTTTACTTCAAAACCATTCCGGGTTATCCGGAGATCCGAGTTGACGAAGTTTGACTAACCGAGATCGAAAAATCCTATATTTGATTAAATTTAGTGATATTATTTAATCATGTAATATGGGATATTGTATGATATCCTATAAAATATGTTTTTATTACACTATTAGTAGGTTAAAATGTATTTCTTAATAAAGTAGGATTGGCCTATATTATTTTATAATGCGTTGACGGTAAATTACGTTACCTAAACTATATTTATCTTTCTTACATGGAAATTAACTTTCTAGAGTCTGTTTACTATACGCAATTTGATACACTTTTGTTCCCAAATTAATACTGTTTTTTAAAAATTGCCATTTCATACAATTGATGTTGATAATTTCCATTTTTATCCTTCAGTTTTGTACAAACAGTTTAAGAATATGAACTTTACAAACTAAAAGTAACAGAGTTTAAAATATTTAATGCAATGAAAATACTTCATTTCTAAAAAAATTAAAGATTTATTATAAATTATTTCAATTAGGCCTATTGGACGTTAGTTTGTACCTATAAATAATATTAAACTTTTAAAACTACAAATTACAAAACGTAAGTTATTATATAGTATGTTGAATAAAGTATTTATATTTAACTATTTGGGTTCTTTTTAAAGTCCCTTTTACTCAGTTTGTACAAATTACGTAATGGCCACTACAAATTTACAAAATTAGAAGAAGGAATTAACAAAATAAATATTTTCAATGAAAAATAAGAATTAAATTATTATTTAAAATAAGTAAACACAAACAATTGTAATTATTTAGCTAATTTTAATTAATTAATAGGCTATAGAATCTTACTATTACAAAAATAATAAGAATGTGTTACCAATAAATGTAAAATAACACCTGGAGTGAAAAGTACAGTTTCTGCTCACTAGAGAGCATTTCTATCTGTTTGTTTTAAAGCTTAGATTCAAGACTATCATGAATTAGTTTTTACAATATATTTAGTATAGGCCTGGTTATAATCTAAAAAGGAGGGGCTTGGTCGTTTAGAATATGAAGGAAATTATTTTCCAGTCTCATGGAATGTGAGTTATATTAGCCTAATCTCGGCAAAATGATTTGATATGTGAGACTAAGTTATGTGAAAGAAGTCGCACAAAATGAACGTAGCAATAGTGTAGTCCACTTGGTGCGATGAATACACATTTAAAACTTCCATAAAATTAGTTTTTATTCTATCATAAAATTAGCCTAAAATAAGCAAAAGTGAATAATTCAAATGTTGGGCCTGTAAAATCGAAATATTTTGAAATATTTGAAATTTTTTGAAGTTGAATGATTTTGATTTGTTTTGAAATTTAATTTTGAGGCTTTACACAACAATAATTATAATACTTTTTGGATTAATTATACAAATAATTTTAGGCCTATTAATAGCTTTTCAAATTAAGAATAATTATAAAAAATTACAAAAATGAGTAATATTTTTTAAAGTTTGTTATACTTTGAAGTATTTCTGAAATATAATTTTAATAGACTACATTTGTGTCAGCTTTAAAAAAAATATTATTCTCATCAGAACTTTACAGTTCAAAAATAATTCAAAATATTTTATAGCCTACCTTTGTTGTAGGGCTAGATATTCCTATATTGTATTGAATTTTAAAATATTATAACTTTTGTTTTTAACAACATTATGTATTTTTAAAAAAAAACTTACAAAGTAGAATGTATAAAATGCGTCGAGAGAAATATTGGATTTGTTTTTGAAACTGTTTAAAAGTTTTACTTCTTATTTACAAGACATATAATTTATGTCGCTTGTTGTAATCATCTTGAATTCACAGAATTGACTTTAGTTAAATGATACTTAACTAAGTGAATACGTAAGGGCTTACTTGCTGTCGCGTTTCGAAACAATCGTTCCTTTTACGAAGCAAAGCTTCTACTTCAAAGCCGTAGAGACTTTGGTTCGTAAGAGGAACGATTGTTTCAAAACGCGTCAGCAAGTAAGCCCTTACGTATTCACTTAGTTAAGTATCATTTAATTATAACATAATTTATATTTTGTTCGAAGTTTCTAAAAACAATGCAAGGTATTTAAACCCCTAAAACGTACACGAGCACAGTCGATCGACTTAAATATTAAATATTTTGATTGTTATTTAAAAAGTTTGATGTCGATAGTAATTTTATACCTTCCGTTTGGACAAACCCTTTAAGACTTTTAATAACGTATAAGTAATGTGCACAATACAATGTTTCCTGCGGCGTACGTGTCTTTTTATATACTTAATACTTTTAGTTAGAGTGTAATCGAACAAGTAAATGTAATGGCAATGAAAGGTAATACGACCTCTCTTTGTGTGAAACCATTAACTTGGGATAGTATTACAGAGGGCCAAGCTGTAGGCCTGTCTTGCAACACAGTGGCGGGGACATGCATAGACGCCGATATGATGTTCACTGTTATAACTAACTTTGTTTTACGATTTAATCTGTGAGTTCGTATTAAATTACGTTTCGTTTGTGTTGTTGGTAAAATCTAATTCGAAATGTCGACGTGTTCAAATAGAAACAATCTGTAACTGGGCCTAAAACAGCAACAATATTTGGAAAAGACTGGGAAATTTCAATAGTTTTTCTTCATTTTTCAACAAGTAATCAAAAAAATATTTTAAAACCAATTCCTACTTAGGTCAACAAAGAATAATTCTATTTGAGTAATTTTTTTTATTAAATAATTACAATTAATATAAATAAATAACATAACCTATGCGTTTAAACAGCTGTTCTACCACATGACCTATAACATAAAATTAGCTGTTTTATGAAATCATATCTAATCACTTATTTTAAGCTAAATAAGACGAAATAACTATATTGCATACCTTGCCCTTTTAAGGAAAGTTTTTTTTCCATCATAAAATAAAATTCATTTATAAAGTTTAATTAATG
>JBAIZL010000001.1:124736930-124829430 GCA_036971475.1 Prosapia bicincta
AACGTTTCCTCCAAGTGTAAGTTAACAATTTAACAACTTTTAGTTAACAAAACGTCTGGTCACAAGTAATAGCAAAAGTATAATAGGTGTTTTTTCAAATAAGAATTAAAATTTTTTGAAGTTGTAAAGAGTTTAAAGAACAAATAAAATATTTCACTTTACGCTTTTTATACAATCTAATTTGCATTTTTTATAAAAACACAATATTTTTTTAAAATACAAAAATTATAATATTTTAAACTTCAATACAATAAATCAAGCTATTGAACAAAGGTAGGATATAAAATATTTTGAATTATTTTGGAATTGTAAAGTTTTTATAAGAATAATAATTTTATACAAGCTGACACAAATGTAGTATATTAAATTTATATTTAAGAAATACTTGAAACATAAAAGTATAACAAACTTTAAAAAATAATATTTATTTGTGTTATTGTTTATATCTACATGTATTCTTACTTTGTAAGCAGTTAATAGGCCTACAATTATTATGCTTGATGCAACTTTACATAGAAAAGTATTCTATCCACGTTAATGAGACAACTCGTATGTTAGTGGGACCTACCATTTTCTTTTTGATGACTCAAAGCGCTATGATCTAGTAGCCTAAAGCCAAAAACTTGTTACGAACAATCCATCCAATGTGTTGAAGTTATTCCCCGCTTCGCTGACAATCAAGCCGTCCTACCAATCAAATAGATGTGCTTTTAATTTCTCCCTTGTTATGTTTTTGTCTGTTCATATACACAAAAAAAGTATGTAGTCTAAGCTTTATAAGTTTCTCCAATATTTCTAAAAATCCAACAAAATGCTAATATATCAGAATAAAAACAATTTTTGTCCTCTTAAACAAGTAGTTGTTCAGGTCCTGCCTTTTTTTAGTAATTTTTTTTCACATATGTTCTTTGTTTGTTTTGTCGAGGAATTTGGCTAGAAGATGAGAAGGGGAGCTTGTATGGTTTATTAGTGGACGTATTGGGATGTCTGTTTTGTGAAGTTTGGGCAGAGCGTTTAGTTTGGGGGCTATTGGCTTTATTTGTTTTAGGTGCTTTTTGGTGTGGTGTGGGATTATAAGTTTTGTTTTGTTAATAGGCCGGACAGGGAGGTCGTTTCACACAAGTTACCAAGAACATATAAAAGCACTAAAAAACAATAACTACCAATCAAACTTCGCCGATCATCTCAACTCCACAAAACACGACTACACAGACATAACATCTAACTTACAAATTCTTCATAAACAACACAGAAATAACCAACGCTACACAACCGAACAATACGAAATATATAGGCACTTCAAACTACACCCTACACACATACTCAATACACAATTACATTACAACTCACACGCACTTTTTGACATCATAACTCCTAATACACACAAAATACACCCACACCACCAAAATATCCCACCCCCACCCTAACTTACGTAAACCTTGAGATCAGTTACGGTCTGAGTTGACAAAGGGACACATCTCCCGAAACGGCCGTCCTCAACACCAAAAAAAGTAAGTGCTACTATAGGCAAGTTAAAACATTTTTTTAAAAAGTTGTAAGTGATTACTAGTAGCTCACGCGAAGATGGAATCAACAAATGTCAATATTTTGTAGCTAGCTTGGCCAGATACTTTATAGCTATATTTTGTAGCTAGCTTGACCAGATACTTAGTAGCAATATTTTGTAGCTAGCTTGACCAGATACTTTATAGCAATATTTTGTAGCTAGCTTGACCAGATACTTAGTAGCAATATTTTGTAGCTAGCTTGTCCAGATACTTTATAGCAATATTTTGTAGGTAGCTTGACCAGATACTTAGTAGCTATATTTTGTAGCTAGCTTGACCAGATACTTAGTAGCAATATTTTAACACTGGTAGTAATGTAGTGTAACATAGTGGGAATATTTGCAAAGAATTATTTATTCTCCAAAGGTTACGTTTGCAACACGATAATTAAAGGGAGGTTATGTTAACCCTTTTAACATCATGTGCTAATATGTCGACTCGGAGTTTCAAACCATTGTAGTTTTTTTTTAAAAATGAACAGATTACTTTATAATTACAACTAAAAAAAAACTTATTCTGTGTAGAACAGAATGGTTCTTTTTTCAAACCTGTTTCATACTATATGTTTGAGTACAGTGTTCGGCAATTCTAACAATTCAATATTCTCCTCTGTTGACGCGTTTCGGAGTAACTTTTATTTCAAAATTTAAATGGTGTTCCCTTAAAAATGGAGCTACTCCGAAACGCATCAACAGAGAATATTGAATCGTTAAGAATGATAGAAAATTGTACTGAAACATATAGAAATATTCCTAACAGAAATGAGGATGAGTATATTAGCGTTTCATATTGTTTATAACCTACGTTTTAACCAGTATTTATTGTTTCCAATTCTTGAAAAGACCTGTTTCTTGTTTGGTAACTGATTGCACGCCCTGGACCGTGCCCAGGATTTCAACAGTCCCATCTCTACTGGTTAGCGCTTAGCCAAATGGTTCAACTGCCAAAGGTGGGTGCTGGCTACTAAGTAAGGTTTGGGGGCCCAGGTGCTATTGCTTAACTAACACGCACGAGATCACAAGCAAAATATCTTTATTTATAACTTGAGGCGAGACTGGTTAATGTTAGACACGGGCACTCACAAGTTTTTATACTTACACATACATACTTTTACTTCCACCGTTCTACTCTTACCGTCCCAAGGTTTGGATTATAAGACACCAGGAGTTAGTTTTCACTTCTCCTCATTGGCTCGCTTTTTTTGTCACCCGAAAGGTTTTCCTTTCTTCGCAACACTTATTTCATACTAAACATTGATTGTACATATTTTAATTTCTAATTTACAAATAAATATTTTCAGTCTCCATATTACGTGACACATTTTTACTTAGAGTGATCGGATATGGTCGTCAAAGTATTCTGTTACCAGTGACAGTGTCACTATAACTGCCACCGTAACAAAAGTACATTGTTACACTGAACTAACTTGAAAATACAATAAGTAATGTTAAACTGTTTATTTTTACCAAATATAGTAGGAAAATAGCGTCTGTGTATTAAATTAAGCAGAATGAAAAGTTTACGGTTCTCATAATATTTTTACAAATTATTTATCAAATCCCAATGTGCAAAAAAATTCCAATAAAAAATATCATGTTGAACAAGTTATGTACTAGACAAAAAATCTATGCAACATAATAATAACTTGGTCTAGCAGTAATCAGCTAACATATTTCTGTTCATAGAAATGTTAAATTTCTCTTATAACATATAAAATATTTTAAATTATAATAAAAGTTATTTATAATAATATATTTTAGTTATGAGTTAATTATTAACTAATACTTAGACTAAATACTTGAAAACGCTGAAAAAACGCTATTAATAAACAGAAATGAGTAAGTTACGTCATTTATTTTGTAGCCGAAGATTACCATGCACACCAGGAACAAATTAATTCATTGACATTGTATTAATATTCATAATAGGCCTATCCATGAATCTGCATAACAGAGGCACATCTCACCTATCACCACAATACCTTACTATTTCTAAAACATAACCCTTTTTGTTTTTGAGGAGAGGGTAATATTTTTTAAGTTAGCACTTGGGAGCCGCGGGCCTTGCCGAGAGCCCGAGAATGAGGGGAGGGTAGAGGTGCTAGCAAGACGTTTTAAAAACATCAACCCTTGGACTACCGCTGGCTCATAGGATTCACTCGTTATTTTGTTTAATTAGACTAGTAATACTTTTTAATATACAGTAAATAACAAAAAATGTAAATTGGGCGTCACGGAAGCGTGCTAATCACGGATTGTCTACGGGTTGGGACGGGTAGGTCACGATTTATGGCCCCAATGAGGGATGACGACAGTGCCTCGTGTTTTAAAGATGACTAATACACAATTTCTATCTAAGAGCCAAGTGCCAGCTTATACAATTTGACCTTTGAAGTATAGTATCTAATAAATCCAGAACGTTCAATGAACTGGAGTCGTCTGTCTGAAGGTCGTAAGACTGGTTGCGGTTGTTGATGTGGTGCTCTAATCTGGGGTGGTACTGGAAATTGGCGACTGGTGGTTCTTGTAGGAATATTGGCTGCGACGGTAGCTGCTTGGTTCTGTTTATCTTGTACGCCTTTCGATAAAACATACGCTGGTTTTAGGCATTGAACGGACTCTTATATCGTTCTGCCGTGGTTGTCGATGGTATAAAAGTCTTGTCTCCTCTGGTTATTACTTGTTAAGGCAGGTCGTACACCATCTGCAGAGAGCTCTATTGCAAGTCGTGGCGTAAACACACATAGTCTATTCATATGAATGAAGTTTTGAAAGTGAAAGTCTTTCGCCGTGTCTCTTAATTATAGCAGACTGTAATTTTCTGATGTTTTGCCTCTTTTCCTGGAGGATATCATTAGAGTTTTGAGGTTCACTGGTATCCAATCCCAAAAAACTCTCCGGGTAGACGTATAATATCGCCGTTTAATATTTAGGCTGAGGTGCTTAGTAGATCTTCTTTCCACGTTACTCTAATGTCCGTTAGAACGACTAGTGGTATTGTGGTATGTACGCGCTTCGTGCTTGTCAATCGAGCTAGCTATTGATTGTTTTCCTTTATCAGCTGTTATTTGCTAGCGGCAGACGAATCGTGTGATCCTGCCGTCGAAGAAAGGGATCGCTACACCTCCTCGTTTTTACCTCCTCGTTCACCATCGGGAAAGCTTCAGGCTTATACGTGAATTTTTCAACACACTACGACCTCGAAATACTATTTACGACACGCTGTAAATCCTCTCTCCCTGACGATAATCTTTCTTCATTGATGGTCATATAGACCTTTTACACACTTGCTAGACGTGGTTCTGGAATTCGGATGAGCCCTGTGGATGAGCTTGAAAACGGATAGCCGTAATAGTTCGGTGGTTTATGTAACTTACCTATGGAGACATTACAGACATAAATATCTGTGTTTTTCTCCCTATTTCCTTTTCTTTAACTGTAAAGATGATCCTGGTGGAGGTATTTCTGCAACTCCATGCTTCTGTGATACTGGCATTATGTTTAGGTGTGGCATAATCTGAAAATAACGCTTAGCAGCCGTGGCTTGTTTGACTCTGCTGTTCCTGATGTCGGATAATATAGTGTTTGTATCCTGTTTTACAACTGGTGCACGCCCGTCAAGTCGGGTGATCTCCGGGAACTGATGCATTAGACCCTTATACGAGGTATTCCTGCGGATAACCTATACAGTGGGGGTGCTACTCTGTAACACACGACCATTCGAGTTGAGGAATAATTCAGTGGCAACGTAATTGTCTCGTACGTGTAGATCTTTGATTTATTTGCTGCCGCAGCTGGTGAAATGCCATCTTCGGATGTTAATATATACTCGACCGAGGATAGTCTATCGTTGTCTATGAAAAAACTTCGTTTATGAAAAGGCGGAATGTTGTTCTTTGGGGTTCTTTGCCGCCATTAACGATTGCTCATGACGTTTCCCTGCGAGCTTGGTGATACTTCCGATGACAGAAACAGATACCGGAGGCGGATAGCTGGTGAGTCTTGTCAGGTCAGTCCTTGGGTTGGGTCGGTGTCGACGCAGTGTGCAAGTTGCGAGGGCTTTTTGTCTACTTCGCGCCTCGTCTGGGAATCTCGTCTGTGAAATTAAAGTTATGTCAAATATTACCTAATATTAAAAACGACATTAGCTTTAGGATATAGCTTCATGTATGTTTTAAAATTCGTTAGATGCAAATAGGACCATAAATATTCATTAATGCCTAAAAAATTTAGTAAAATTTCTTTTTCATATTCTGTAACGATCATCCCCCTAACCTAAAACCGTCCCACTTATTGTGTCTTGGCAGCACGCATGAAAACGATATTTGAAAAATAACACTTGTTTTTGTTTTTAGTGATAATTGCTCAATGTCGAATCATAATGACTGTAAAAGCAGGAAGTGGAGGGGTTGGTACCGCCCCCAAACCCGCCTCTCAGTAGGCCAGAGTGGGGTAGGTCTGGTTCGTGTCTAGGCCATGTGGCGGGTCGATACCAGACTGCGCTCTGTAGGCAGTTTCGACAATTAAACCACACACTCGCTCATTACTAACGTCACGAAAATAATTATGCTCTTTTGTTGGTTTTTAATCCAAAAGCAAGCTAAAATTGTAAACCCTTTTCACGTAAATGTATAATGAATTACAATTACCGCAGTCGGATTTTACAACTTTTGTAACCGCAATAATGAGAGCCATTAGGTTATACTTTAAGAAAGACCGTTAATTACAAGACACGGTTTTAAACATCTACCGTACTTTGTTAACTTATGAAGACTAAATTAAACCCCTTTTGTACATTTTTAGAATTAATAAACATTACTTACTTATAGTAATTTTATAAAACAATAATATCTATTACAAATACGACTATATTTGTGGATCTATATAGGTTGTGGCGGCTACACCAAAATTAGAATGAATAAATGTAAACAGATAGTTAGGTTTTGCAGGTGCGTGAAGAAAGGGCTACGCACGTGACAGAAACCAAGATATTTTCCAAGGCCTCAATAGTGGGGGCAAACATCACCTCAGGGCCACCATTTGGGAACTACCTTGTTACCGGCACACGAGAAGATCCCTGGTGTAGAAATGAGTCACGATTGGTTTTCAGTTCTGCGCATGCGCTGTCGATGTATTTCTTACAAACATAGCCTAACAGTACGGTAGTTTTTTAGTAATTATATTTTAATAAGTAATAAGGGTGTAGGCCCATAACATAAATTGTATATGACCCCGTTTCTGGCCGGTGATCGTAGTTATTCATATTTCAAAAACACTATTTTTTAATTTATTTATATTAATAGTAGGAGGGCTAGGCATTCAGAAACTGTCACCTTTATATCAGGACATGTTAGCGAAAACGCTTCGAAACCAGACTGAAGAAATTTTTGGTAGTCCCAAGCAACAGATCTTTACCCCCACTGTTGGGGGCTAGGAAAAATCTTTTGTTTCTGTCACGTGCGTAGCCCTTTCTTCAACACACCTAACTACTGTCACCGGCGCATGAGAAGAGCCCTGACCTAAGGCAGGTCAAAACGATGAAGTCATTCCCCAAAACATTTTCTAACACAAACGTCAGATCTACAGAATATTACAATGCAGAAACGGGATCATATATAATTTATTTTTTACATCCTTCCTTATTAAAATTAGTACTTTTACCTACCTGTAAATACTCATATTACTTACTAAAATAAAACTACTGAAAAACTATCGTACCGTCAGGTGATGTTTGTGTCAGGAATACATCGACAGCGCATGCGCAAAACTGAAAACCGAGCATGACTCATTTCTACACCAGGGTTCTCCTCGTGCGCCGGTGACAGTATCTGTTTACATTTATCCACTCTAATTTTAGTGAGGTCGCCACAGCACTTTGACGTGGTCACGATAACTGGTGCTTAACAAAAGTTTTCCCATTGGTGCAATGACTACCTAAAAAAAAATGAATCAAGTTATTTTAGTGTAATCCCCACAAGGCTATATATATTATTATTATTTTAATGGATAATATGTATGATTTATTAATATATATATATATATATATATATATATATATATATATATATATATAAATATCGCAATATGTATTCTTGTGTATTAATAAAGAACTAAGTCAAAATACAAATACAAGAATTTTAATTGAATTTAAAATTCAAAACTTTTCGTTGGCTAACAGTACCAACATCATCAGGAATTATATATATATATATATATATATATATATATATATATATATTATATTTTTTTGGGGTTTATTCTTCTTATTTTTTTCAAGTTCTAATAGCCTATTTATTTTTTATTTTAGCTTGACAAAGGGTTCATGTAGAAGCTCCTATTTCTTGCGATTCAGTTGTTATATTGAATAGGCTAATAGTTGTATTGTTTACTCAATTCTTAAAAAATGTAAATTTGTTGGAAAAACCAATAACGTAAAACCTTATAGTTTAATTGATAGGTTTACTCGTACTATTGTAAAAAATATGTAGACTACCCCCGCACCACCTTATCGGGTGTCACTTCATTTGGATCCCTCTCTGCCCAAAATCCGTTGCTATGTGCTTGAAATATACATGCTCAAACATATTTCATTACAGAAAGCGTATCGGAAAGCTACCCACATCGCTCATACAATTTTTATTCCGTAGGAACTTCTTATATTTACTTGAAACTCATTAAAAACATTTATTTTCTTATACAATATACAATATCAAGAGCACAGTAGTACAATATATTACGATGAAAATATTAGAAAGAACCCCAATACCACAAACATAATAAAAATAACAAATAAAACAAGTTACTAAAGATTAAACCCTTATGTACATTTCGATTACCATGTCATCATCATCAGAGGGTCTTATTACAAAATTACAATCTACCAATCAAGAAGTGATCACTCTAGTTTGTAGCGTCTTGTGTACAAGGTTGTACAAGATTCTAAGAGATTAAACCCTTATGCACATTTCGATTACCATGTCATCATCATCAGAGGGTCTTATTACAAAATAACAATCTACCAATCAAGAAGTGATCACTCTAGTTTGTAGCGTCTTGTGTACAAGGTTGTACAAGATTATAAGAGATTAAAGAAAAGACACATTCTTGTAAAATGTAAATACATCACTGTTTATGGGTACTTAATCAGGTAGCAAGGTTACGTAATTACACATTAATGACACATTGTCATAGCCAATAGTACAAGCAAGTTATTCCTCAGCTTTTTCTAACACTCTCCTCATTGAACAAATCTCATTTTCTAGGTGGATTTACTTTTCAAGAATCCGGTTTGTTACCTTCGTATGACGGTTAGCATTAGTACGACATAGGGGAGGACACAACACGCCAGAACTATCTTATTAGGTAAACAGAATTTATTAGTTTCCCTGTTTATGTGCGGGATAAATAGTGGTTTATTTTTGAATAATTTGCCATATTAGTAAATTGAGGTATGTATTTTTAGCAAACTCAGCTTATATATTGAAATTATTGCTAGACTCGTAGTTTCTTACAGTGTAGGCCTACCATATATGTAAATAGTTTAATAGCTTTTTTCTTAGTTAGGCGTTTCGTCATACTTCATAAGTTGCTGGTCATTATCAATCCCTATATCCCATTCTAAATAGGAATCCCTCTGGCCAACACAGCTTTCTCTAGGTCTGACGTCTTTTGCAGTCTCAGAATAAAAATCTTGTTAAGTTTTTAATGCTCCTTAAGGAACATTATCAACCCTATATCCCCTCCTAAACCGGAATCCTTTTGCCCAACGCAGTTTCTTCAATGTCTGACGACTATTCCCGTCACAAATTTAAAACTGTTTGTTATACTCCAGAACACATGCTCCAGTGGTATTGGGATGGTCGATATTCATTTCACTGATATATGAATTTCACTGATATTCATTTGTTACTGGTGGTACAAGTGACAAAATATGGAAATTGTTAGTTCCAGTGACAAAGGATTGATCGGAGGCAAAACGTCGTCGTCGTTGGCTGGAAAGTTACTGATATTTTACCGCGGCTGTCATTAGTTTATTTGTCTTTGTCATTGGATCTACTCTAACCACTCACGGCGCCGATCATCGTGCAGTGTCGTTGACTGAAAGGGGAAGGGGTTTTCTGTGTTGTGATTGGGCAAAATGTCACAGTCACTGAATGTATAGTTACTGATGCTGTCATAGGTTGATTGGTCGCTGTCACTGGTTCTAATCATTTACGTCGTGTGTGAGGGGCGATTTGTATCAGATTTTAGGATACTGCTGTGTGCTGTAGTTCGAGATACACAACGGGCGTTAGATAAAGGTAGTATAAAGTTTCATTTTTTCAGCAATCCAGTAGCCACAGTTTTTCACAAATCAGTGTTCCACATACATCCTTGATTTGGAACTTGTTAATCATAATTTTGCTTTTCTTACCAAAAATGTTCCTAAATTATCCAAGAATCTAGAATTTTCTTCCACCAAACTCTTTTCCCTCTCCAAAATAACAACGTTTTTCTGTCTCATTCAATCAATGACTTCTAATTTGCTACTTTTATAGGCCTTGTAAAACCTTTATTTTTGCTATTATAAACCTCTCTCTGACTCTTCTTGGCTCTAATTATCGCCAAGGAGCTAAAATCTTGGGATAGATGATTCATATTTACTCCACATTGTTGCCGCACATCTACATCTGCTTCTGCGGATTACACTTTTTAATACAAGATCTTCTGTACAGTCTTGTTGCTGGTAATGAACTCCTTTAAGTTATGTCTCCTGAAGATTCCAATGCCCATCTGTTATAATAATCTACAGAGCACTTGTTAACACGTGAGTGCTATATAATTTGTTATTACTCTATAATTTTAATTCATCATTTTAAATGTTTTTAGGAATGACCTTATCGTTTTAGCCTGTATTGGGTAAGGGATCTTCTCGTGTCTCGGTGACAGTATTACTTTAAAAGATACATAAATTCATAAAAACGTAATATTCATTTCAATGGGCGTTTCAGTATGTGTCCGGAGACTGAGATAATAATGCAACGTGTTAATTTAACTTTCACTCGAAAGGTTTGAGATATTCGTTTGTCTAATATCTGATAAGCCTTAATTATAATTATTAATTGTGAGTTGCTTACAGCTTTGAGAATCATTGCTCAGCCCTTTTAAAATTTGGGTCGTTCAAGTTAATGTTCAGGTTATGAGTATTAAGTTGCCTTCGTGTGAAGGTTTATTAATATGTTTTTAAATCTATCTAGACTTCCTCAAAAACCGTCCGATGATATCACGTTGTGACTTCGTACTAGAGTAGATTTTGAACGTTAGAGTACCTTTAGGCCAGATTATAAAGGATCAAAGGATCTCCCATTTGAGGAACATTTTCTCCAATGATTTAGCTCAGATGCATATACTCGCGTTCACCTCCCCCTACTCAAGGGGTTGGTCTTAGAGTATCCATAATCTAACAATCATAATTTTCAAACGACTCAATAGATTTCATTGTATCCACCAAATTCCATTTAAATAGATCCGGACATGTTATGAGGGAGTATGTATTTGCGGCTAAGAGTTTTTTTACTGCTTAATATTAAAGATCTAGGCCTGCAAGAAAATTAGATAAAAATAAAAACTACCCTTATTAAATGGAAATTAAATATTCCAATTAGATCCTTTTCTACCCTGTAATATATATTTGTGTTAAACATTTATAATAAATATCAAAATTTGATTGCTTTCAAGACGAAAATATCTACTTCTAATGTGAATTCTTTTGTTAAAATAGGGTGGAGATTCAACTATGAAAATATTGGAAACAACCTCAATACTAAAAAAAATAATCATTAATAACAAATAATACAAGTTACTTAAGATTAAACCTATATGTACATTTCGATGACCTTGTCATCATCAGAGGGTCTTATTACAAAATTGGAATCTATAGGTAACACAACAAGTTCGCTCTACTTCCTTTTTAATATACACTTTAGTTCTTTCCACTCTAGTAAATATTAATATCAAGACAAAATTAACGGTCAGAGTTTAACACACATTAAATACCTCAAGACGGACGTGACGTATTAGATACGCCTTTGATGTCACCGCCGCAATACGCTTTGCATTCTGTCGAAGTCGATATTTTGAAGTGTGTCTGGAGTATGAGGATTACTGAAACATCAGCACTTTTCAGACTTTGAGTTTTTGATTTGAATTTCAAATAATTTTTATGTTCCGTTTTACGTTAAGTGATATTTCATTTTTTTGTTCTTATTTGCCTTATCCAACATTATAAGTCTGAGAATTAAATTTTGTACGAATTTTTACAAACCAATGCTTTTGGATGTCAAGCAGTTAGTTTCAGGTCAACACTTTTTTTTTTGAAAAACTTATAGCAATGAATTTTGAAATAATTATAAAAGTAAGTCATGTTTTTTTATGATTTCATCGACCTTTTGTTTATTGTGTGTTTCTTTTATGCTAAATTTTTTAGGTTTTGTAAAATTATTTTTTTAAAAAGATATTTTATTCTACTGGGGATTATGTGTTGGTGGGTTATTAGGTGTATAGAGAAATATGATTTATTAAACCTGAAATAAAAACCTGTTATAAGCCCAATTCTAACAATAATTTAAGCAACATAGGACATGTAGACATAGACTTTAGAAAACAATACATTGTTAGAGAAAATAACCACTTAGAGTGTAACACTAGAGTAAATGTTTAACGTTTAATACTCTAAAGTTACAATATGATTAATTGAAGCTATACTGCAAAGCTGATAATAAATAGACTAATAATGAAAGGACTTTAGAAACATAGCGAAAGCGAGCTCAATGAATGATTAAGTATTTTTATTTGTATTTAATCAAATACAAATTATTTTTGAAACACTTGAAAACAGGATTGTAGTATAATGTTATAAATGATTCTTTACAGACACACACACACTCACACTCTACACACACACACACACACACACACACACACACACACACACACACACACACACACACACATACACACACACACACACACACACACACACACACACACACACACACACACACACACACACACACACACACACACACACACACACACACACACACACACACACACACACACACACACACACACACACACACACACACACACACACACACACACACACACACACACACACACACACACACACACACACACACACACACACACACACACACACACACACACACACACACACACACACACACACACACACACACACACATACACACACACACACACACACACACACACACACACACACACACACACTCACACTCTACACACAGACACATACACACACACAAACACACACACACGCAAGTACGCACGCACGCACACATGCACGCGCGCACACACACACACACACACACACACGCACACGCACGCAAACACACACAAACACAAACACACACAAACACACACACACACACACAAACATACACACACACACACAAACACACACACACACACACACACACACACACACACACACACACACCGAGGTTCGCTCGGATATGACAGAACCTTTATGGTAAGTTAATTAAATAAAATTTATTTACAGTTAAACAAAAATTTATTTAATATATACACAAAATAAAAAAAATTTGTATACATAAAATAAACACATTTTATTACACAATATATCAACTTATACATATTGAAGAAGCATTAGAAACACATTTTATTTACATAAAATACGCACAAAAATAAAAGTAATTGAGAAGTAATTGAGATAAAAACAGCGTGATAATATAAATGAGCACAAATACTTTATGCTTACATTAGGTGTAGTTTGTTGTTGTGGAGTGTCCTCTACAGCTGCTAGAGGTAAAACGACGAGCCGCACTGCCCAACGCTAGGCCAAGTCAGCCCGGGATTAGGTTGAGACCGGTGCCGTCTCGGATTGTGCAGCACCATTGGGCCAAGGTCATTGTTTACAAATTAGGTTAACAAAGCGTAGAATAGAGTTCCATAATGATAACATTGGAACTTTAGGAGCCACTGGAGCGGAATCCCGAATTTCCCAAGGTTGAGACCGGTGCCAATTTCCCATGGCCTCCTATCAAAATAAAAAAACCCTTGAGGGAAAAAGTTTTTATCCGGGTCCGTGCTCATTTTAGAGTGTTATAAAATCATTAAATACACACACACACACACACTCATATATTGAGATAATGTATTTATTTATATAATATACATGAAAAGTTATAACAGGTTAAACCTCACTGGGAGTGGCAGATTTGAGAATGTTACTTGAATAGTGAGCTAGTATTCCTGACTGCAGGGATAATATATACTACAAAGGTAATTTTGTCACTAATTAAATGGGTCAGTGTCACTGAATGCACTGAGACTATGGAGGGTAAAGTGTAGACTGTCACTGGAATAGTGAGCTAAAACTACTATGAGGGATAATATAAACTACAAAGGTAATTTTGTCACTATTTAAATGGGTCACTGTCACCGAAGCATCGAGATTATGGAGGACAAAGTGTAGACTGTCACTGGAATAGTGAGCTAGTATTCCAGACTGCATAGATACTATAAATTACAAAGTGAATTTTTTCACTAATTAAATGGGTAGTGTAACCGAAGCATCGAGACTATGGAGTGCAAAGTGTAGACTGTCACTGAAAGTGTGATCTCGTATTCCAGACGGCAGGGATACTATAAATTACAAAGTTAATTTTGTCACTAATTAAATGGGTCAGTGTAACCGAAGCATCAAGACTATGGAGGGCAAAGTGTAGACTGTCACTGGAATAGTGAGCTAGTATTCCAGACTGCAGGGATAATATAAACTACAAAGGTAATTTTGTCACTATTTAAATGGGTCAGTGTCACCAAAGCATAGATTGCACCAACACTAATTAAGTCAAGCATGTCGAAATGCAAATGGGTCAGGATAGTTTCGACACTATGATGGACAATGTTAAATCTTTTCCAGGGAACATCGGGTAGTGTTACAGTTTCCATCGGAGATTTAAATGTGTTGAAAAACCGGTTTACTCCGTATGTAAAATCCTCAAACTACTATATGCACACCCTCATCTACATTCAAAGGGATTTTGATTGATCAGGTCCGTTGAATTATGATAAAGTATTTTGCAGCTTTTCTCTGAATAACGACCATGAAAACGATTGATGGAGTGTTATTTCCCCAGGTGTGTAGACCTCATTAAGCCAACAATATGCACTATGTATGAATGCATATCTGGGTTTATTTCCACTGCTTCAAAAAATATACAGTAATTCAATCACGCAAAATCTTACCTTACGTACTGAAGAGGTAGATCACTAATGATCATATATATACACAATGGAATAGGATCAGACAGCTCATCGTACATACCGGACTCCTAGAGAGAAAAGGTACTCCATTTATCAGAAGTCGGTGCCGAATGAATCTGAGGGAAGACCATCATTGGAGTTTGCACCAGGAAGCCAGAGCAAAATGAAACAAGTCAGATATGACTTTGTGTGGGTACCGTTATCGGATTGTACCTGAAACAACTCAAGTTTAAATGATATGACCTATACATTTATAGGTTGGCAACAACAAAAATTCCTACAAAAAAATTTGCCTCAAAATTTTTTTTTATTCTTAACCTAAAAATGATGTAATTCTATTTTGTATACCGGTAGAATGCATGTCTTTTGATATCTATTTTTGGCAGTGCTGATATCTAAAGAAATTGACAACCTCTATATTCGGGGAGTGTCTACAGTAGATCTGTCGTTAGCTGTGCACGAGTAGCCCGCACGACTGATATCACGCGGTTCAGCCAAGGAGGAAATTCAGAGCTCAATATTTTGGAACTTGGAAATGATTGAAAGTCATCTATAGTGTTACCCATAGATTTAAAAGAATCTTTTCCAACAGAAATACCTTTATGTGTTTCAGTTTTCTGGTAAAGCTATATTCCTTTCATATTTTAATTCTATTTTTAATCGCAAGCATTAATTGTTATTGTCGATAATAACTTCTAAAATGTTGGAAAAAAACAAAAAATTTCTTTATTACAAATATTGATTTCAGCTATTCCACTGTTATCATACGGATCGGAAGAATTGGGAATATAAACATGTAAAATTAATTGTTTATCATAAAATATCTAATTTTGTAAATCTAATATAAAAGTTTGCATAAACAAGCAAACTTGCATATATAAGAAACAATGGATTTTCTTCAACAGTCAGCCAATTTAATCCCATCATGTAGCCTAATTATTGGTATTTTTTTCACAAAATATCCTTCCACAAATATCCAAAATGCTTTTGTCAAACTACACTTATAAACTAATAAATACAATTAAAAAATAAAGATTAAATAAATATGCTAAATAAAGGTATTATAGCTATTAAACTCTACGCTGAATAGTCTACTGCCATAGAAACATTACCTTAATTTTGCAATACATTTATTATCAAGTAATTTTTCCTAGGAATTACCATTTTGCGCCATAATACTACTTCAGCTATGTAAAACAGCTATCTGCACAGCTATCCGGTTAGGATCGAATTAAAAAATGATTTAATAAATAAAGTGTACAGCACATAAGTCTACGCATCAAATGAGATCGCTTAGCGAAAGTAAGTTAGGCAACCCGCTTGACGCATTCCACTTATTCTTAAGAAATTATTTTTTTATCGTGATCAAACTTATCCCAACTTGTAAAGTATGCATAGACCTATAATGTTTAAATTTAGTATTCTGTTTTCTAAAAAAAAATTGAGTTTTTACAGTTTTATCTGTGTTTGTGCAGTGAGGTTATGTTCGTATTTTTTTTCAAATTTAAAGCCCTATTATTATATTTAAAATCAGGTAATTTTTTGTTTAGAATTTATTTTCAAGTAACTAATGGGAAATATAATCTAATGGGGTGGAGTAACGGTAGATTGTTACAGTAGGCCTTCAAAGTAGTAGATTTTGTTTCAAAGTAAAATTGTTATTAAGTCTCAACTCTATTACTTTGATTATTATATTGAAATAACAATATCCCTTAAACTATTTTATACAGAGTATGAAGTGCACAGAATTGTTATTAAGGTGATTGCCAAGAATAGACATTCCATATTGTCTTGTAATACGAAATTACTATTGTAAATACTCTCTTATAAAACAAAGAATAATAAAAAGTAGAATCAATTTCTAACGAGGTCAATACAGACAATTTTCATTTTAGTTACTTTTTATTTTATAATTACAAATAATATATATATATATATATATATATATATATATATATATATATATATATATATATATATATACATAGAAAGAATCACAATATTAAGTGGCAAAATAGAAAGCGAATTTCCTTGCAATTTTTCATTTTCCTTTCTAAGTATGGTGTTGGACTATTATTTTTGTTTGTTACTATTTATAAGCTTTCTTTTTTTTGCTTGCATTGTGTTGTAGGGTTTTTTCGCTTTCCTTTTGCATTGTCCTTTTGTGAAGCAAGATTCGATACGGTTAATCCAGTTTATTATTTTTTTAATTCTTTTCATTCATTTTTAATCCTTGAGCATTATTTATGATATTTTCCTTTATATATTTTGTATGGTGTTTGACTGTTATTTTGGTTTGTTTAGATTTTGTTTTCATTCATTTTTTATCCTAGAGCACAATATAGATATTGTGTGGTAACCATGGCAACAATTTAAAGTTTTACAATGAAGGTTTCGATGACAAACATTTTGTGGCAAAACAAAATCATTTACATCTTTAAGAAAGATATTTCTAACTATGGGAAGGTTAGCCCAGTGCCGAAATGCTGGATGTCAAACATGTAGTCATTTAGTTCGAATCCGTCTTAGAAATCAACTTTTTAAAATTTAATTAATGAATAAATATTTGAAAAACTGTATTAACATCAATTGTCATTCACTACAGATTTAAAATAAATGTATTTGGACTTGATTGGATGTATAAGAATATATGCTATTAACGATTGAAAGTTTGTACAAGATATTACTTATATAAGTAGAATGTAAGCGAATAGAAGGAATTGTATAAATATTATGCATCACAAATGAATACAAAGTCAAAACCTGCTAAACGACATTAACAGTTATCCCTTTCTGATGATTGCTTCTGACAATTGGAACTGCAGTAGTTGCGGGCTTTGGCGACAGTTCACCGTGCATTTTCCAATTTACAATCTTTTAATGTTTATTTTAAATTCCTGTACTGACTGCATGTTACACGTTAGAAACAATATTGCTCTTAATTGTTAATAAACGCTCCATTGTATATTTGCAGTTTGAAATTAGATTTTTGAAATGAGAACAGACATTATTTTGATTTATATTTATAGAAATCTCGATATCGAAATTATTGTTTGTAAAACAATACAATTGTCCTTATCTGCTGTTTTATAAACATAAAATACTTTAGATAGACAAAACCTCAATAGAATGTTTTCTCTCCAATTAAACCATTATTTTTTTAAAAAAACATGATTACAATATTGTTTTATTTTTTAACGCGTATTTGTTTGAAAATATTGTCAAGTCACTCTCTCGCTAATTTGAAGAACATTTACGTGACCATTTATGACAGAACGTTACAGAAGCCTCTTTCGAGACAAAACAAACATTATTTAAACAACAGATTTCACTTTACTTGAATCACGTGGTGGGATTTAATCTCTTGTAATTTCTGACATAAATTTACTTAAACTATCAGACTCGCGTAACTTTTTAGACGAGTCTGGCAGCTAGGGTGCAAACGTCAAGAAAGGTTTTTTCCTTATAAGATATTTACCTCTCCAAGCTGTCAGAGTAGGTGGAGGTCACCTTCTAGCTGCAGTTCTTATTCTTACGTATTCGAAGACAATATTCTGAATTAGTGAGTAAGAGAGGAGCACAAAGTGGAAGCACAAAAGCAGCGCCCTAATAATTATGTAAAAACTCTACTGAAGAAATTTATTTGCTTACAACAACATTTCGGGGTAAAAAAAACTAAAAAAGGTTTTCACAACGATATCTTGTAACAATTATGATATTTAAAAGATACGCTATTCGCCACCATCTTGGTTTACATACACTCTACTGGCCTGCATACAACCATTCTGGCCTCCATACACTATACTGGCCTACATACACCATTCTGGCCTACATACACCATACTGGCCTACATACACCATACTTGCCTACATACACCATACTGGCCTACATCCACCGTACTGGCCTTCATACACTATACTGGCCTACATACACCATACTGGACTACATACACCATACTGGCCTACATACACCATACTGGCCTACATACACAATACTGGCTTACATACACCTTACTGGCCTACATACACCATACTGAAAAACATACACCATACTGATAAACATATACCATACTGGCCTACATACACCATACTGATAAACATAAACCATACTGGCCTACATACAAAATACTGGCCTACATACACCATACTGGCCTACAAACACCATACTGGCCTACATACACCATACTGGCCTACATACATCATACTGGCCTTCATACACTATACTGGCCTACATACACCATACTGGCCTACAACCACCATACTGGCCTTCATACACTATACTGGTCTACATACACCATACTAGCCTACATACACCATACTGGCCTACATACACCATACTGATAAACATACACCATACTGGCATACATTCACCATACTGGTATACATACACCATACTGGCCGACATACACCATACTGAACTTTATACATCATACTGGCCTACATACACCATACTGGCCTACATACACCATACTGGCTTACATACACCATACTGGCATACATACACCATACTGTCCTACATACACCATACTGGCCTACATACACCTGACTGGACTACATACACCATACTGGCCTGCATACACCATACTGGCCTACAAACACCATACTGGCCTACATATACCATACTGACAAACATACACCATTCTGGCTTACATACACCATACTGGCCTACATACATACTGAAGTAGACCTCCATACTTCAGATTTGCTTCTATGCCCACTCAATGTTATAGTTATACTATATTTCCAGTTTCAGGTTATCAATTTGCGCTATTCTTAGTTTCCCTCCCTTTTCTATATGGAGGAGTAAAGGAAAGACATACATCTTTAAGACCTAGTTGAGATAGGCTATAGGTCACACGCCAGGAGCCCAGCCTTCCCATGTGATACAACGACCCCAAAGTTATAGAATGTCCCAAACACTGGTTTTTTCCACCCTCATCTTTTCTAAGCTTTCTTAAGCGAAAAGTTAAGCACATTCATACGTCAACGACTTATCCTCGTTATAACCAAAAAGATAGAAGAAGAAGTCAGATAGATGGATTACGCTCTTGGAAATGACTGTTCAACTACAGTAGAGTATCGATAATTCGAGGTAGATGGGACTGAGACCCCCTTGGATTACCGAAAATCCGTATTACTCGCAATACGTTGCTGTACATTAGAAAAAAAACAGAAGTTCCAAAGAAGCCTAATACTATTATTAAGAATGCACAAAATATGTGTATAGAACTTTATTGATTACAGTACTTGCATAAACTAATTAATTTGGAATATATTGTCCTTGACGGTTGCTAATTTTTTTGGAAATGTTAAGTCCCTTCTTCGTCTGCTTATCAGGTTATGTTCGTGCTACGCTATTTTGTAGACGTCAGAAGCAAATGTGTTAGCATGGTGTCTCTTATTCAATATAGTGTAGTACATTTTCCTAGGCGGCCGTTCCTTCACCGTGACTATTTTCCCTTCTTGTACTGTCTCGGTCGGACCTTCATCTTTATTCTCGTCATCTCTGCCTTCAGTAGTTTTTTGTACCATTTCAATATTCGTAACATCTTTTTTTTCAATTTATTTATTATAAACTGCAACTAAGATAAATCCTATCTAGCAGCTTGCTTTCTGATGGAGATTACAATGTTCGTCTTGTTCCAATGAACGAGACTAACTTAATGTTGCTCTGGAATCAAGTCTAAAGGCTTAGCGCGCTTAAGTCTACGCACTGGTATCCTGTGAGCTAGTCGCATAGCTACAGGGTTCGTATGTTCCTGGAGCCGCCCGAAGTGATTCACTGCTGCAGTAGCGGCCTCCTCTCTCACGCTCTTCATCTTGAGGTCCCTAAGTATATAATAGTTACGGACGTACCATGGAGCTCCCACTATAGCTCTCAACACTTTATTTTGGAAGCGTTCTATTACTAGTAAATTGCTGCTCTTGGTGCATCCCCAAAGTGGTAACCCGTATGTCCATACTGGCTTTAGCACTTGCTTATAAACAAGGAGTTTATTGTAGGGGCTTAACTCCAAATACCGGTTCATGAGCCATGCTAGTCTTCTGTATCTTACATCTAGTTCATCTGTTTTTTTCTTCACATGCGATTTCCAGTTCAATTTAGCGTCCAATGTTAAACCTAGGTATTTCATCTCCTTACAATTAGGAACAACCCGGCTATTTATTATGAGGTCAGTTTTGCTCTCTGCCTTATTGGTAAAAATAATATGAGCAGATTTATTTTCATTAAGTTTTATACGCCACTGCCTAGTCCACTTACTAACACTATCCAGGGTGATCTGCAATTTAGCTGTTACGTTAGCCTCATTTTGTGCAACAGACAGGATAGCTGTGTCATTTGCAAACGTCGCCATAATTGTATTCCCATTTACAGGTATGTCCCTTGTATACAAGAGGTACAATACCGGTCCAAGGACACTACCCTGAGGCACCCCAGCAACGATGTCCCTGAAACCAGAGTAATCCCTACCCTGCTTGACGCGGAAGATTCTGTCCGCCAGATAGGACTTTAGTATTTGCCAGAATTCTTCTGGAAGATCTTGATGAATTTTATATAGCAAGCCACCGTGCCAAACACGATCAAATGCCTGGGAAACATCGAGGAAGACACCAGACTTCATCTCCAAGGTTTCCTCAACTACTTCTACAATTCGGTGCACCTGGTCTATAGTGGAGTGTTTGCTCCTGAAGCCGAACTGGTGGATTGGAACCAAGCCTCATTCTTCAATTATTGGTTTGAGTCGTTTCAGCAGCAGTCTCTCAAAAATCTTTGATTCGTAACATCTGGTATTTAAAATTGTTCACATGGAGATTTTCATAACCTGGAAAAATGTTTTCATAAGAAATGTCAAATAGGTTATTCTTTTGAATCAATGGCACAGTCAACAGTTTCATTATGACTCAGGATTCTCTTCCACGACTTACTGGAGGTTTCTTATTTTATTTTGTTTCATGATTCGGCTATACAGTACACAACTCTCTTCACTGTGTAATTTTTTAAGAATGCTTTCGTCTCTTCCTGTCGCTTCCAGACAGTGTAAAAGGTAACGTTTGTCTGTTGTTCTCATACATTCCAGAACATACTGCTCCGTCGCCTGGATTTGGGCAACATTTGCGGGTAGATATAAAGCACAGTTAATCTTCATCGGGATGCGACGGTGCTTTGTCTAACAGTAGCTTTCCTAGGTAAATTCTTTGCTTTTAAAAACATTTCAGTTTCGGGGACAAACTCATTAAAAAAACAACTCTTTGAATAGTTCTCTGTTCATCCAATCAGCATTTTAGTTCTTTTAGGAAACCCGCAATGCTGACGTGGACATATGTTTAAACGCTGACGGCTTAACTGATTAATATAACGCTCGCGGCTTAACTGATTAATAAAACGCTCGCGGCTTAGCCGACTCGAAGTCGGGTTCGAATTTAACGGAGGCTCGAAAGACCGCGACTCTTAATTTCGAGACTCTATTGTACTTCAAACTCACTTGGATCGCGGTAATCACTGGATATATTGGGCACAGCTCTGTTACCACCAATGATTTGAATCGATTTTAAAGATTATCTTATTAAAGAAGAGTTATTGGCGGTTTGACTATACTTTACATACAAAAACATTAAACAAATATAAACTACTTCTGAAACTACAAAAACTCCAACTAATTTGTAGCCTACCTCCAACGAAGTACAAAGCTTCCAACGTCCGGCATGCATGTCTGTATGTATCTACGTAAAGTTGTAATACAATTTGCCTCTGGAGAAAAGTTTAGGAAGTCAATACTTCTGTGATCTAGGACGCCATTCGTTTCCCTAAAACCCCAGTCACGTAATGGGTTGGGGTTATCCCAAAGGAATTTAATCCAAGACGTTACTTTAACTTCCCCAAAAGGCACGACCTACATTACTCTTGGTTATTAATGCAATCCCAGTCACCTGGCTCCATTTGCCGTTGTCATTTGTTTTCAGGCACTTGCTTTTGAGTTGTTCATAATATTGCATATTGGTGAACATAATATTTTCTGCATTATTAGTAAAATATATGTCTAAATTAATAGACGACATTATTATGTGCTTGTTTCTGTCAATAAATACTTTCACTCACACCACCGTCGAAGGAGATTAAATAGCGAGATTATTATTTCTATTATTAAACAATAGAATTTAGGATATCCCGCACTTAAAAGAATTCTGACACATATCCTCCTCGGGCTGTGACGGTATGCGTATATAGAATGCATATAAGAAAAATATATTATAAATAGATTTGAGTTATTTACCTATTGCGTTCGTGTTTATATTTATATATTATTATAGTTACCTCGGGATGCTCATTGGTTTCCTTGGGAAGGCCGATCGGAAGGCACTGCTACCTCGGGATGCTCACTGGTTTCCTTGGGAAGGCCGATCGGAAGGCACTGCTACCTCGGGATGCTCACTGGTTTCCTTGGGAAGGCCGATCGGAAGGCACTGCTACCTCGGGATGCTCACTGGTTTCCTTGGGAAGGCCGATCGGAAGGCACTGCTACCTCGGGATGCTCACTGGTTTCCTTGGGAAGGCCGATCGGAAGGCACTGCTACCTCGGGATGCTCACTGGTTTCCTTGGGAAGGCCGATCGGAAGGCAATGCTACCTCGGGATGCTCACTGGTTTCCTTGGGAAGGCCGATCGGAAGGCACTGCTACCTCGGGATGCTCACTGGTTTCCTTGGGAAGGCCGATCGGAAGGCACTGCTACCTCGGGATGCTCATTGGTTTCCTTGGGAAGGCCGATCGGAAGGCACTGCTACCTCGGGATGCTCACTGGTTTCCTTGGGAAGGCCGATCGGAAGGCACTGCTACCTCGGGATGCTCACTGGTTTCCCTGGGAAGGCCAATCGGAAGGCACTGCTACCTCGGGATGCTCACTGGTTTCCTTGAAAAGGCCGATCGGAAGGCACTGCTACCTCGGGATGCTCACTGGTTTCCTTGGGAAGGCCGATCGGAAGGTACTGCTACCTCGGGATGCTCACTGGTTTCCTTGGGAAGGCCGATCGGAAGGCACTGCTACCTCGGGATGCTCATTGGTTTCCTTGGGAAGGCCGATCGGAAGGCACTGCTACCTCGGGATGCTCACTGGTTTCCTTGGGAAGGCCGATCGGAAGGCACTGCTACCTCGGGATGCTTACTGGTTTCCTTGGGAAGGCCGATCGGAAGGCACTGCTACCTCGGGATGCTTACTGGTTTCCTTGGGAAGGCCGATCGGAAGGCACTGCTACCTCGGGATGCTCACTGGTTTCCTTGGGAAGGCCGATCGGAAGGCACTGCTACCTCGGGATGCTCACTGGTTTCCTTGGGAAGGCCGATCGGAAGGCACTGCTACCTCGGGATGCTCACTGGTTTCCTTGGGAAGGCCGATTGGAAGGCACTGCTACCTCGGGATGCTTACTGGTTTCCTTGGGAAGGCCGATCGGAAGGCACTGCTACCTCGGGATGCTCACTGGTTTCCTTGGGAAGGCCGATCGGAAGGCACTGCTACCTCGGGATGCTCACTGGTTTCCTTGGGAAGGCCGATCGGAAGGCACTGCTACCTTGGGATGCTCACTGGTTTCCTTGGGAAGGCCGATCGGAAGGCACTGCTACCTTGGGATGCTCACTGGTTTCCTTGGGAAGGCCGATCGGAAGGCACTGCTACCTCGGGATGCTCACTGGTTTCCTTGGGAAGGCCGATCGGAAGGCACTGCTACCTCGGGATGCTCACTGGTTTCCTTGGGAAGGCCGATCGGAAGGCACTGCTACCTCGGGATGCTCACTGGTTTCCTTGGGAAGGCCGATCGGAAGGCACTGCTACCTCGGGATGCTCACTGGTTTCCTTGGGAAGGCCGATCGGAAGGCACTGCTACCTCGGGATGCTCACTGGTTTCCTTGGGAAGGCCGATCGGAAGGCACTGCTACCTCGGGATGCTCATTGGTTTCCTTGGGAAGGCCGATCGGAAGGCACTGCTACCTCGGGATGCTCACTGGTTTCCTTGGGAAGGCCGATCGGAAGGCACTGCTACCTCGGGATGCTCACTGGTTTCCTTGGGAAGGCCGATCGGAAGGCACTGCTACCTCGGGATGCTCACTGGTTTCCTTGGGAAGGCCGATCGGAAGGCACTGCTACCTCGGGATGCTCACTGGTTTCCTTGGGAAGGCCGATCGGAAGGCACTGCTACCTCGGGATGCTCACTGGTTTCCTTGGGAAGGCCGATCGGAAGGCACTGCTACCTCGGGATGCTCACTGGTTTCCTTGGGAAGGCCGATTGGAAGGCACTGCTACCTCGGGATGCTTACTGGTTTCCTTGGGAAGGCCGATCGGAAGGCACTGCTACCTCGGGATGCTCACTGGTTTCCTTGGGAAGGCCGATCGGAAGGCACTGCTACCTCGGGATGCTCACTGGTTTCCTTGGGAAGGCCGATCGGAAGGCACTGCTACCTTGGGATGCTCACTGGTTTCCTTGGGAAGGCCGATCGGAAGGCACTGCTACCTTGGGATGCTCACTGGTTTCCTTGGGAAGGCCGATCGGAAGGCACTGCTACCTCGGGATGCTCACTGGTTTCCTTGGGAAGGCCGATCGGAAGGCACTGCTACCTCGGGATGCTCACTGGTTTCCTTGGGAAGGCCGATCGGAAGGCACTGCTACCTCGGGATGCTCACTGGTTTCCTTGGGAAGGCCGATCGGAAGGCACTGCTACCTCGGGATGCTCACTGGTTTCCTTGGGAAGGCCGATCGGAAGGCACTGCTACCTCGGGATGCTCATTGGTTTCCTTGGGAAGGCCGATCGGAAGGCACTGCTACCTCGGGATGCTCACTGGTTTCCTTGGGAAGGCCGATCGGAAGGCACTGCTACCTCGGGATGCTCACTGGTTTCCTTGGGAAGGCCGATCGGAAGGCACTGCTACCTCGGGATGCTCACTGGTTTCCTTGGGAAGGCCGATCGGAAGGCACTGCTACCTCGGGATGCTCACTGGTTTCCTTGGGAAGGCCAATCGGAAGGCACTGCTACCTCGGGATGCTCACTGGTTTCCTTGGGAAGGCCGATCGGAAGTCGCACCGCGGTTACCGCCGAAGACCCTTTTTGTTCGACTCTCGCTATAACACTTCTACTATAAGACTTCTATTATACTTAACTCGTACATTCATTTTACTTTTACTAAGGGGAAATTTATGTAGGTCATAATCAGCTGTTTATAATCGGTCCGCAGAAGAGTAATGACTTCCCGCGGCAACTAATAAAACTGTTGTTCTAAATCTTTCATTTACTTTTATCTCGGTTTGGCGTTAATATATAAAAAATTTAACACTTTGTAACATTATAATTTTCTTATTAAAAACAGAAGATATTAGTTTGTCTTCAATTTAAAAATGTGGATTAAACCTATGTTTAATTTTACAAATCTTCACAAAAAATGGGTTCAATGCCTTGATGAAAGTATAAAAACGTTATAGATATATTATTGCTTATAATGATAATAAAACAATTTAAATAAGCCTTCTGCAAAATGACATAAAATTAATAATAATGCTCTCTTTACACGCACACACACACACATACACACACACACACAAACACACACATACACACACAAACACACACACACACACACACACACACACACACACACACACACACACACACACACACACACACACACACACACACACACACACACACACACACACACACACACATATACACGTTTATATTTAAGGAACGTTGTGGAATGCATTGTGTACCACACTCACTGATTCATGGATAACATTTTGTTTGCAAAGCAGTTTAAACTGTATATTATAAATGACGTATCGTTGTATTACTTTGTGTTCTTGATCTGCAATGGAAGCAATATTTTTTATAATGGTAGGTAACTGTTGGCATGGATGACTTTATTCAATTCTAAAAATGGATTTATTTTATTATTTCTGCTTGTAAGGAAAGATTGATATAAACTTTAAAGACTCAGAAATAAACATATACGGACTCAAAATGAAATTGTTTTCATTTACGGATGTTCATAGACAGCAATTTAAATTTATTTCCAACTTAAATTCAATTTCATATTGATTTCATGAACAAGCTCAAAGCCACATGTCAATTTTATTTTCGTTTTAATATGTTAATTATAATTTTTTTTATATCTTTGTAATTTATATATTGTATGTTTAAGTAAGGCTTAAAAGTTGAATTGTAATCTCTTGTGCATTTGGCTGCAGTGCATTTATCGAAAGGTGACAAACAGTATTTGTATAAATGTAATTCATCTACGTCAGTCTTGTTTATTAATATCTGCTTCCTCTTTCTGTCTTCCTCGCATCCTACACCTAACAACACCAAAAAGGTCCAACTGCGCTTTACTGACTCTATCGACCACCTCAACTCTGTTGATGACCATCTACCAAGCGAAACCACAAAGCCAACCGTCAAAATATCTTCCTTCCCAACATACATTAACAAACATATCTGTGCTACGTAATACATATCTCAGAGGAACACGTCCCTGGAGTTTCTTTGAAACCAACTAGTATTTTGGTATTTCATTTTTTATTTACCCGCGAGGATAAATCTACGATCTATAGTACAATTATTTAAGAAAAAAAGTTAAGGAATTAAAAAAAAAATTGAAGTGGTAGTTAAGCTATTTATTACCATATTTAAGTTATTACTGTTAGGAAAACATACAAATTTTATTTACTTAAAAAACAAGATTTGACCTTTTTACTTAGAATCCATAAACTTTAAGCTGTAATAATTCTTGCTGAACAATAACATTATGAGATCTCGATTAAAATGTAGGCTAAAATATGTTTAAAGATAAATTAATTAATTTTATTTGTGAGACTGAAGTGTATTCTGTGATATTAACAAAAAACAATGTTTATAGGTGGCTTTAAATTTTGATTAATTAAATTTATGTAAATAAAATAATTAATCTGTCTCAACATCATAAAGCTTCGCTTATTTATTAATAGTCTCCACGTTTCGTTTTTTAAATATGTTTACTTTTTTCCGGGCTTGATTTATCCTATTAATTATGCAAATATTAGCCCAAGAAAAACCTTAATAGTTTTACTGACGTAACATAAATGACAATAAATTTCACTTAAAATTACGTTTAAGTATATATTATAAATATTTATTACGTATACAATATGTTCTTGAAACTGCTCGTTTATTACTTTAACAAATCCATGCATTAATTATTTTCAGCACTTTTCATTACTAAAGAAGACAACCAGTTATGAACAATTACTATTTTTTCAAAATTTAATTATAAAAAGTTACTTTTGCTTCCACAATTTATATAAAATTCGAATTTGTATAAAATTTAGGATATTTTCATTTTTGTCTTACATAACAATAATAAATTACAATAGATAAATAAAATCTATATTGCTAATGGGAATAATCAAAAAAATGTCAATAAATTAAATAATATTTTAACAATAGTCTACAACAGGGGTTCTCAACCTTTTAGGCTCTGAGCCCCCCTTCACACTTTGGTGTGAGGTCACGCCTCCCTTACAGATTAAGTTAATTTAGACTTATATATGATAAACTTACTTATATTATGTTTGAGTAAAATGACTTTGAACTTAGGCTAGACATACTCTGGTAAGGGTAAGGAATATAAAATCATATTGGCTCAAATAAAAATTTTATTTACACAAATCATCGAAAAAATCCCAACAAAATATCAATAATGTAACCAGAAAAATGTTCGCTACTTTTGTAGTGCTAGTGTGAGGGCCGGCACTGTTTCTCGTTAACTATTTTTTGTATGTTTGGATGAAATTTTGACAAAGAACACCGCAGGTCCCTTTCCACATCTAGTCTGGCTTGATATTTAGATTTTATATTAGCTAGGGCTGGAAATCCTGTCTCGCATAGATAAGTTGATGAAAATTGTACAAGCAACTTGATTGCATCCATTGCTACTTCTGGGTAAACAGGAAGATATAGTAGCCAGAAATCTTCGAGATCCATGTATGGAAAATCCAATTTTGCTATGGAATCACATTGCAAATCAATTGTTTCTTCTTGAATGTGATCAGGAAGTATATCAATGTTGATTTGAAAGGGGTCTCTTGTTAACTTGAATTCCCAGTTTTCCGAGCTTATATCTGGGAAATAGGCTCCGATTTTGTTCTTCAGGGACAAAAAATGCTCAGATATTAGGTCTTTCATTTCACTTACTAGGTCTTTTGGAAGACTTTGGGTACTATCGAGGAGGTTGTTTAATTTTGGAAAGGAAGAAAAGTTCGGCTGCGAAATGTGTAGGCGGCGTTGCCAAAGACCCATCTTCTCAGCAAAACTCTTAATTGAATCATAGTTCTTCAAAGTACTTTTCTGACCTTGTAGCTTTAGGTTGAGAAGATTTATTGTTTCGAAAAAGTCTGACAAATATGCCAGGTAAAAGATAAATTTGTAATCTGTAAATTTCTTGTACAGTTCTTCACTTGAACTTATCAAAAAGATTTCAACTTCTGATTTCAAGTTGAACAATCTTGCAAGCATATTACCTTTGGACAACCAACGAACTTCGATGTGAAAGAGAAGTGTTTCTTGATCACTGTTCAGTTCTTGACACAACACTCGAAAAAGTCTGGTGTTCAAAGCACTGGATTTGACGTGATTCACTACTTTAACTGCTAAGTTCAAAGCAGTGTTAAGTGATTCAGGGAGAGTCTGGTAAGCCAAAGGTTGTCTGTGGATGATACAATGGGATCCAATTATTTTAGGGTTTTTTTACTTAGCCAATTCAATAAATCCTGATCGGCAACCTGTCAAAGCTTGAGCTCCATCAGTACATATTCCAATAACTCTCTCCCAGGGAAGTTCATTAGCTTCTAAAAATGTTTGAAGAGCAGAAAGTATATCTACTGCTTTAGTTGTTGTTTAAAGATTTTTTGAAAACAGTATTTCTTCAAGGAATTTCTTTTCATCTATATATCTACAGTAAAACAACAACTGCACTTGTTTTGAAATGTCTGTTGTTTCATCGCACTGCAATGCAAAGAATGGGGAATTTTTTAGCTGTTGCACCAGTTGATTTTTCAAATCAATAGCCATGTCATCAATTCTACGTTTGACTGTATCGTTAGATAAAGAAATTTTGGCAACTTTATTGTAGCTGTCTTCACCGAGCACAGTACTACAAGCAGTAAGCAAACAAGGTTTTATGAGTGACTCACCGATTGTGTGGGGTTTCTTGTCTTTAGCTATCAACAAGGCAATTTTGGAAGCAGCTTCAACGGCCTTTTCAATTTCCATTCGAAAACTTCCACTGGAATCAAGTTTCATTCTCTTAAGGCAACTACGCCCCGCCGCGCTATTAATAAACAAAATCCCTGCTATGCTGAGTCACAGCTAGTTTCTTACGCCTGGACAGACGCTCACTTACATTTTATTGAGTAAAAAAATAGAGCTTTATAGCTCTATTAAGCTATAAAGAAATTTCAATGATTGTGTGTTTGTGTCCAACATCAAATTCAATTGTTTTAAAAATTTGTTGACGCCTCCCCTGGAATTCTTTCACACCCCCCCAGGGGGGCGCGCCCCCCAGGTTGAGAACCGCTGGTCTACAATTACAAAATAACATATTTTACTAAAATAATATTGACAAAAATAAAGAAATAGTTTCGTCAAAATATACTTTCTTAGGCAATTAAATTAAAAACTTTTAAAACATTTTTACATTTATTTAGAAATATAGATGTAGAATTCATTTACAGTATTAGTAAAAATAGTCACAAAGTTTACAATCAATAAAGATACAAAAAATATAGCCTACGTGATCTAAGCGGTATTTATAGTGTTAAATATGTCGTTTACACACACACACACACATATATATATATATATATATATATATTTATATATATACATATAAATACTATAATATGTATTCTTGTGTATTAATAAAGAAATAAAACAATTTACAAATACAAGAATAATATATTGAATTTACAATTCAAAACTTTTTGTTAGCAAACAGTATCAACATCCTCAGGAATACTAAAGACTTAAAATCAACCATTCATTTGCAAACTAGTTTTCTCTAGTATTCCTGAGGATGTTGGTACTGTTTGCCAAGGAAAAGTTTTGAATTGTAAATTCAATAAATTATTCTTGTATTTGTAAATGGTTTTATTTCTTTATATATATATATATATATATATATATATATATATATATATAAATATAGATATAGATATGTATAACATTTAGCGACAAATTGTAACAAACATCAATCATGATTTTCTTAATTTACAATGAATATAATACAAAAAACTAACAAGGGCTTATGAATGAATAACCTTGAAAATATGTAAATACACAACAAGAGATACTAATACAAGATCAAATTCAGGTTAAATCTAAACATAATAGGCTTCTTATATTTCGAGTGTTTATGATAATATAATTTCTAATTCTTAGTTGCAATTGTAGCACCGAGTTGAGAGATTTCGTGGTAGGATGGAATGTAGATCAGTGTTGCTTTAACTGTTGACAGTGTGATACACGCTCTTGACGATAGCAATAGCCTGTATTACATTGTTATAGACTCGAAGCATATTGTTTTATAAGTATTCTTGATAATGAAACGTATGTAGGCTACATTATTAAATAGATATGTATTAAGGAAACGTTTTATACTCCTATATTCTGTACAAAAAAGATGTTTCAGCTCTAATAATGTCAGTTTTAACCCCGATTCTTTGAAACCTTGACATGGTTCTCGGGACCATTGACACCCATACCCGCCATTCCCGGGTGAGGAAAGCCGCAGACCCCCTAGCTTACCTCCAGATTAAGAAAACACAATAAATAGGGTCCATCCATTTGTCATTGTTGACCAGTAGATTTTTTCAAAAAAGTTATTTTAAATATTGGCGAATTGTAGTACTGACATAACAAAAAAATGGTTTGTTTTCCTTGAATATTTACATATTATTGTCTTTTAATCAAAAGTGCGAGTAATTCGATTAATGTGTTTATTTTATTTATACATTAAGTACTGTGGCTCAGTACTTTATAAATAGTAATAGGTTAAACAACATAAAAAAAAAAAAATTGTTCACTATGAAATGCCTTTACATCCGGCGCCCCTCACAAACTTTTATATTGGCGCCCATACAGGAGACTACTTTATTTGCTCTTTTCATGTGAAAAAGCATCATAAGGAAGCAAAATTATTTAAACGTCCTAAAAAGATCATCCGGATTTTATTTCATTGGATGAATCGAAATGTGGTCAAAATCTTCAGCTAGCTTTAATTCGCTAACAAAACTTTTCCGGGCATATGTTTTTATAAATCTTTTCCTTTGCATGAATCACCCTGTATATAATAATGCATTGTTATTATATTATACGTATTAATACGCCATTAAAATATTTCTATATACAACTTCTCCTAATGCCAAACAAACTACAACTTAATCAATAAATTAATGATGCTATAACAACAATTGAGTTGTTTACTTTAAATAAAACTAATTACATTTAAGCTTTCTATTTTGTTTAACTTGTCTCAGTCAGTTTCTGGAATAAAGAAAAAAAAAATACATAACTAACATCAAGTTTTGCAGAGATCTTTTTATTACTTTTTCAGTTAACAATAATAAAACAAAAACAGTAGTTAATATTACACAGTTTAATTAACTAAAGACGTATTCCGATGCTTAGGACAAAATGGTTTTCCTTTAATTAGAATTATCTTTGAATAGCAGCTAAATAGACTTGGGTCCATGCTGTTTAATTGAAAATGTTAAGTAACTAAAGGCAGAAACTTCGCTAATTGCACCGTACGTTTTGTAACATGTGGCTGTTCTGGGAAATGGCAATGGCGTTCGACGGCTTATTGTTGCACATCGGTGCCGTGATATCTAAATAAGTTACAACTATTAAAATATCTTCACGACTCTCCCGTGTCCTTACACAACAACGCATTGAAGAACCTAACTTAAATGCCACTAACTCTAAGTGAGTTTAACGCTAGATTAGCAAGTTTAATATTTTTGAAGGCTATACGCGCATAATGTGATATATTTCCCTCTTTAAAGAATTTGCATAAATATTAAATACTTAGGCTACGCGTTTTAAGTTGGTTATTTCAGTAAATACCTGAATATTAGGCAGATGGAATACTCGTATTTTTAAAAATCATTACATTTTTTGAAATAAAGTTTTACAAAACATTTTCCTCATTTGGCTTATTTAGTTTAACAAATCATGTTCATGTAAGCAAAAGACTAACACCATACACTTTATTGTTCTTGACCAAATTTTCAGTTATTTAAAATTTAATGTTAAGCCCTAAATTCTATAGGCTCAATAATCCATTGGTGCGGTAAGAGTTTTGTACTTTTGCCTTTTTCTGACAAATATGTACTTCATATTAAATAAATAGCAGAGATATGTCTATTGTAATAGTCGTCCATTCAAAGAAAAATATTTCTCTTATATTTAAATATAAGCTTCAAAGATATGAAATAATATTGTTTCTAAAGAAACTTTAATGCCATTTATATTTGCATTAGTATTTAAACAAATTGACTATGTTTAAGAAATTTTTATGAATCAATTCCACATGCTTTATTTCCATATTATTTTCTGAAAAACTATATTATTGACTTTAGATAAATATTAAAAGTTATGGTACAGCCATAACATAGAGGGGTGTGTTGAATAGCGATACCTTTCATAGTAACAGTTTTAGAGAGAGAAGTTGAAGAAATATTTTTTAAGAAGTAAATCTTGTTTTAAATTACATTTATGCAAAAAACGCTGACAATATTATAACTTTTAAATTATTAGTACAGTATTACATCCAAAATTATTTCAACAATTTTAACTTTCTTTTGAAAATAAAATCACCAGCGTGAATTTTGTTAAAATTTTTAAAATATCAAATATACTTTTTGATACAAATAACTTGAAATACTACCAAAGTTTTCAGTGTTACCACAGTGATGCTCAAGTTGTACTAAAGTTACAGTTAAAAATATACATTATTAATCATACAATATTCAAAAAGTTGTTTGTACCATCGCGCCGGCAAGGAAAGCAGGCCAAATAATCTGATGGAAAGTACCACACGGTGCGGTAGTTAACATGCTCAACATACTGTCGCGAAGACTGCAACGATCAAGTATTGATGAAGTCGCATCAAGCTAATTCCAAAATGGCGTCTGCTGCAAACTGTAATTAATATTTCATTGGTCGCAGCTACTTAGCTTATATTCTGATAAAGCCGACGCTGAAGATTACAGAACTTTACAACTCTCTCCACCACGGATTTTAATAAAATAAAACTAATTAACTTAACGTAAACTAACAGTTTTAATAATTTAGCTTTCCAGAATTACTTTTGGACTGATTGAACTGAAAATTATTAAAATTATAATAAGAGATTTTGCAGTTAAAACAAGTTAGTTGTTGCTGAAATTGCATAACGACTAAATTAGGTTACCGGTATGCGGCCTTTCAACCACTAAGGCAAACATTAAACAATTTAGTAATATGTTAGTACTTTTAATTTAACTCATAAGCCCAGCACACAAGTCTTCACTTTGTTTAGGCTGCCTGAATGAATAAATGTCAATCGCGTACACCAGATCATAAGTCTGTCCCGAGTAGCGAATTCTCGGGAGATTCCAACCCCATCCTGAGGGAACCTACCACTTCGCGCACCACTGAAGTCTTGAGTTTCAGGGTGACCTTATGTATTACTCTAACATGGAAGCTACTTCAACTACTCGAGGAAAGCGCTGAGCGCATTATGACGGGTACAGCTATCGAGAGTTTAGGGAAAAAAATGGAACGACCACATGGAAGAAAGATCCAAACAATGTCGTGAAGATTTTGAAAAAAGTAAGGAAACTGCTATACTGAATGTTACAGAACATACACGTAGACCTCCATACAATAGGATCACTAACGTGCCTGGCAGATCAAACCTGATGCTTAGAGACGTGTTGTTCTGTTTAATGAAGGAAGCCGAGTGTTTAACTCTTTATGTTGATGAGAGCTGAATTGAGTTTTCCAGGAAAGAGAAGAAAAACTAAATACCAGAAGTTGGACGATGGTTATTATCATTGGGAAAGTTAGGCCTATTAGTAATTATGAAAAGAGCAGTGACATCAGATCACGTCTGAAGGCGTTGTACATGCACAGGCTTGAATAAATGTAAGTCTTTTGTAAACACGTTGAGGCCTAAGTAAAAATATAATAAAATATTTTAATAGTAGTAAAAATAAATAAATTGTAAATACTCACGAAGCTTCTTGGCTGATTTTAAACACGCCTAAACAACTGTAACTTTACTTTAGTTTAGCAAGTTCAAAGCTTGGATAAAGTGTGATGGGAATAAGTTTTTAAAATAATAATAATAATAAGAACCTCTGAATATAATTGCCTACATATAACGTGTCAGCTGTTCTTAGAGAGATGTGCGCAATTTTCTCGATGCTGGCTGAATTTGTCAAACATCCTAATTTCAGATTACCGCTGTTTACACTATTTTACTATGTTTACTATTTTACACATATCCACAGAACAAATAAAACTAAAGTATGTATCGTTTATTTTGGCAGGGTCTTCTGGTTAAGAAAGTTTATAAAATTCAATGTTATTTAGGCCTATTATTAATGTATTTTATTATAAAAAGAGACCAGTGTTTGCCACAGACCTATGTTTGAAACCAAACTTTTCATTACAGTGTTTTCTTACAAAAAGTCTTGTAATGCTTAGTCCTATATTATATTGTAACATATTCAATTTATATAACTTCACATGCTATAGTGCTATATTATTATTGATATATATATATATATATATATATATATATATATATATATATATATATATATATACACACACACACACACACACACACACAAACACAACGTCAAAGAAAATTGTGTTTCGAATGGTTTAGATGAAAACTTTGTGGTCATGATACTTTTATGATAATAAGTAACATTTGAATAAATAAAAAACTGTACACAAACTGATAATTTTAAACACTTAACATTTATGCATGTTTCGATGACTCATGTTACTATCATCAGTGATACTATAACACAGTCCAAACTGAAACTATTTAGTTGCGTTGCTACAGTTACTCACGATTGTGTCGCAGCAACAGAGATGTGATGATGACATAAGACATTAAAATTTTATAAAAGTAAGTTTGCTCTACTCGTCCACAGTTATTTAGTGACTAAAGATTATGTAAGGTAATGTTTTGTATTCAGGCACAGAGACAAAGATCTTTCTTTTGAAGAAAGAAAAGTTGAGATTTTCATTGTTACAAACGGAGACGCCGTGTCGAGCGAGAACAGAGCGAGGACAACAGAAAGTAATGCGTTAAGTTTGGAGTCGGCTGTGAAAAGTTACGGGGCGGGGAGGGTGTCTACTCCCGCCCGGGCGGGCACTGACCTACCCCAAACTGCACCCTCCCGCCTAAACCACATTATTGTGACACTGCCAGATAAACCCAATGTTACACTGCGCCACTCGTAGGCGACTAGTAAATTTATACGGCTCTCTATACATCATGACCATGTCACAAGAGCGTTTTGTCTCGTGTGATCGGGGGAAGCACTCTTACTATTAAACAATGCTCTTTACAGACTAATGTATAAAATTAGGAGCATACACCTATAACTCGAGACTCTTAGAAAGCTTAACGTTCTAGATGGAAACTGTTTAAAGAAACATACGTGTTCAATATTTAGCCAAAAGCTTTCTACATTCAAAGTAATGGAAAATAATAATATCTAATTCTGAGTAAATAGTGGTTTAAGTTTACATAAGCCTTTGTTATTTTTTTATACTGTTTTGAATCTATTACAAACTTTGTAATCTAATTGAAAAAAATTCGAGTTATTTTGATTAACATATTTAACTTTAAATAGTTTTAAAACAATTACTTAATTAAAAGTTTTTGAATATAGTTAAGTAAGTTTCAACAACAAATAGTAAATTATTAGGCTGTAACTAGCCTTATATCAACGAGGCTATAATTAGCTATGATGATCTTAGCATCATCATTCTTAGTATTGTAACTCCTGAGGATGTTGGTAATGTAAACCAACGAAAAGCTTTGAGTTTATTGTTCAATAAATTAAATATTCCTGTATTTGTGTATATTATTTGATCTTAAAAATATTCTAACAGGAAAACACATTTGATATTCTATATATATATATATATATATATATATATATATATATATATATATATATATATATATATATTAAAAAGACATAGGTTATTCAAGTACAAGAATATTTATTAATTTATATTCAAAGCTTTTCTTTAAACATATGTTTTAGGCTTATAGCTTACATTATTGTAATTTTCATTCCTGATGATGTTGGTACTGTTTACCAACGAAAAGCTTTGAATATAAAATAAGAAATATTCTTGTATTTGAATAACCTATGTTGTTTTAAATTATTAAACAAGAAAACGTATTATATATATATATATATATATATATATATATATATATATATATATATATATATAAACTTAACTTTTGTTATAATTAAATTTATAATTTAATGTTATTTATTTACCTTACCTATTTAATGTCCCACTTTCAGGTTTATAAAGAATTAACAGTCTTATAAATTTTTAAACATCACTTGCATTTATTCTCTTCAATTAACTGTACACATTATTCTAAATTTATATTAATATTTTGCAGTGACAGGATTGATATCTTAACTAATATTACAATGATAATTGGTCGACTTCTGAGGCTTTAGTTTTCTAATAAAATAACATGACAAAAAAAACAGTATTAAAATTTTATTCTTGCTCTCGGGTCGCTATTACAGGAACTTTGCTTTTTAAATTAGAAATGGTGAAACTAGAAAAATTTTTATAAATTTTGATGAAATTAAAATTGTTCTGAACTTTACTAAAATTTAGATGTCTGTTGGCTACACTTATATTCTATTAATACTTATTGTTCTGAAGAGCTCTTGGAATCTTGGCCTTTGTTCACTTCAGAGCTTACACTTGACACAAAAAAACTTACTTCTTAATATTTTCAAAAAACACTTTTATGTCGCACTTTTCAAATTTTACTTATAAAAAAACTCTTCACTTAATTGAATCAACCTCTCCCTTTACAACACTTCCATCCTGGTCCCCACCAATCCGCCTGCCTTCCACTGAGACTCTCCTCAAACTTCCCTTAACTTCCCCGATCATTTAGTTTTTATTGAAAATCTAATCTTTCCCACTACCACAATACGTTCTTTGTAAGTTTCCCACAGTTCTACAACTAGCTTAACCTAACGGTATACGGTTATTTTCCCAGGCTATATCGGTCGCTCGATTTCCCTATCTTAACCACTTTGGACCCTCTCTATTGTTGCCGGACGCAGCTTATAGCTTTCCCAGTAAAGGATAATGACATAGTACCTGCTTTGTCGGCACTATTTGTGTCTTTCCTGGCATAATCCTACAGAAAATTATTTTAGCAACTAACTGAAAATTTTCTAAATCCACATACTTTATGTTATAATATATATATATATATATATATATATATATATATATATATATATATATATATAGTCTATATTTATATATATATATATATATATATATATATATATATATTGTATTATTCATTCCTGATGATGTTGGTACTGTTTACCAATGAAAAGCTTTGAATATAAATAAATACTATTCTTGTATTTGAATAACCTATGTTGTTTTAAATTATTAAACAAAAAAACAGTACATATATATATATATATAAGTAGACCTTCAATCTTCCTTTAGAAAATTTTACATTGCAATGAATGTACATTTTGGCATAATTTAGCTTATAATTTCATCTTTATTTATTATATAACGCAAGTTTCTTTAACAGTTTTAGTTTTGCAGGGTATTTTTAATACTATTTAATAATCTGATTATATTCTCATTTTATAATATTCTAATAATACCAATTTAATTTTAATTGAATATCAAAATTATTTATATTTTTTTATAGTTTTTAATTCCTATATTCTCGTTTCACGTTTAACATTTTTATAGGCTTATTTGTAACATATTTCTTTTAATGTTGTTAAAAACGTTTCCCGACATCTTATATATATATATATATATATATATATATATATATATATATATATATATATATATATATATATATATATATACAAGATATATATATATAGTATATATAGTATATAGTATATATATATATATATATATATATATATATAGTATATATATAGTATATATATATATATATATATATATATATATATATATATATATATATATATATATATATATTGAACTCTATATACTCTCTATATACTGAAATAACAACTATTCAACACTATTGTTATAATAAATTGTGCTTTAAACTTCACTATATTTTCTAGATTTTTTTGTTATAGAAATATATTCTAGAGAAAAATTCTTTGTTTGTTTAAAGGATAAATATATTCTTTTACTTTTTGTTTGTTTTCATTCACCAGAACCTCTATGTATCAATGCTTTTGGTCTTAATCAGTTTCATTCAGAGGATATACCTGTCTGTAGTTCCGGCAGAGAGCGGGTTTACTTATATAACAATCATAATACATTACCTGGTGTCTCGTTCAAATTAGACTAGTTCAGTTAACACGATCATTTAAAATAAATATAAAGGCTACACATTCTCATTACCCTTTTGAGACTTGAATGCATTTAAATCATAAGAAATATCTCCAGAAAAATTAAATCCAGTGATGTAAAAATAATTAATTAATTTTACTAGCAAACTTGCAATTGTTAAGTGGAATGTATACAGAAAATTAGAACGTTAAACATGTAGCGTATAACTGCTTTGGACGATCAGACAGTCGCCTTGTACAATATTTACACTTAAATTAACTATACATAGCAGCAGTAATTGGAGCATTTCTAATGATGAGCTATTATTTACTGTCGTTAAATAGCAACGATCTTACACTCTGTGCTTTGGGTAAACACATTCCAGTAGAATAGAAGTGGGAGAACACTATCTCACAGATCACCGCAAACAAAGCAGTAAAAGGCCAGAATATATTGACGCACTTTTTGTAAGCAGTGAATAAATGTAGGCATATAAATCTTTATAGTTTTAGTACAAATATCTCATTGTATTTTTTGGTAGAACTTTTTATACCTTCTTTGATGTGTGTGTACTTAAATTAATGCAAATATTAACTTATACAAATAGATGTTTAGATTTAATATTACAGCCGTTATGAAATAAAATGAGCACAGAGGTTATATAATAATACAATGATGCAGACACTTAATACCACAATAATACAATTGTAATAGCCAGGTTGTTTTTACGGTTTTTGCTTCAGAAGTTCTAATAAGGTAATTATAGATTTATAATGTGGACAGATACTATTAGGTTAAAAAGCTGTGATTTATATTCAAAACGGCATCCAATAATTGGACGCCACCTGCAAACATCTGTAGGCATATTGGTATTACTTATATCATAAATGTAGTTGAGGGTTAGAGTAAAGGTTGTTTATGTAAACATTTTAAAAAATATAGATTTTAAACTCGATACTAGACGAAATTTCACTGACTGAACTATAAAACTGTTAACAGTATTTTGAAGAACATTTAATATAGAACTTCTGCACCACTTCAAAATTCCTATTTGTGTATCTCTTCAGGACTTTTGTGATATTTATCAAGTCCTTAAAAGTAATATTGATGAACATTGTCATAAAGAATGGAGAATTAATGAAAAGAGGTGAAAATGATGTTCAGCTGGTCGTTAACATCACGAAAGATCACGACAATTCTTATAAAAAGTGAACAACTAAGTTGAGTAACATTAACAGTGGATTAGCTTCAAAATTCTTTGTTAATTTCAGATCTGAAAGTATCAAAAGCTTTGAAATATTTATAAAAGAAAGATCTATTGAAAAAGTAAAAGGTCTGTACATCCTTATCGAGAAAGTGAAATTAGTAAGTATGTCTTCATACCAAGTAGAAAAACACAAAGAGATAAAGGGAAAAGACTTTTCTACAAATATAAACATCACTCTTATATTGGCGATTCAACGAAGCGTAGACGTTGAAGCTTTATTGAAGCATGAGTTGCTAGATTATCCGCCCAGCTGAGCTAATGAGAGTCATTTGAAGAAAAGTGTAAAATCAGAGCTGATGAATGTCATTGAAGTTGAAGCATCTTGCATCAAGTATTTACAGGATTTGGGAATTTTAGATAATAATGTGCATTGTTGTGGGTTGACTTTTCATTCATACTGTATGGAACGCTATACTATCTAACTTATAAACGTTTCAGTGTGCAAATACCAACTGTCCAAAGACTAGGATATTTTAGACACAAGTGCATCTGATCGAGTTAACGTTGTATGCGGCAACATGGGTCATCTACATCACCTAAGTGGTTATAACAACAATTACAAAATAAACGGCGGCGTGCGTCTTGAAGTACATGCCTCAAACCCTCAGATTTTATACTGTGGGAGCTGTGGAAGTATTTTAAAACCCTTTGGCACTGCCCAGTAGCAACGTAGGATAATTAAGTTGTTAGACAAGCGGACGTAATCCAGACACTTGACCTGGACTTACCTGGATCTATCTTACAAATTCAAAACTTTAAAAAATGAGAGGAAATATTAGAAATTATTAATCTTAACGAGAATTTTAAAAGTGTAAATGAAGAGAAAACGAAGAAATCTGCAATATATAGTGAAGTTTAATATACATTTTATTGTAACAATAGTGTTAAAGAATTGTTAGTTCAGTAGGCCTATACAACAATGCTGGTTAAAATGACACAAAACGTTATTAACAACAATAACAGAGAAATTTTGCAAATAGACGAATAAAAATATTAAACGAGAAAAGAGAAAATAGGAATTAAAAATTATAAAATATTAAAATTAGTTTTGATATTGAAATAAAATTATAATTGTATTATTAGAATGTAATAAAATGAGAATATAATCAGATTATTAAACAGTATTAAATACCCTGTAAAACTTTTAAAGGAGCTTGCGTTAGTAAAGATGACATTACAAGCTTAATAATACCAAAATGTACATTCATCACAATATAAAATTATCTTTAAGAATATTGAAAATTGAGCCTAATTTTATATTTCCAAACATTTTTCAACAGGACCAGAAATTTTAAAAAGGATCATCGAGCGATTATGTTGGAGTTACAATGTTTGATTACAAATATAATTCTAATTATATTTTATGAGGCTAATAAAAGATAATTACCGATATGCTAGTGTTGATTATAGTAATAAAGATGGCTTTAGACAAGAGGAGCGAGGTATCGGTATTGCACTCCCCGCAGACTGTCTGTCACGCACCAGGCCACTCCTCCCCTCAGGCCTACTAGCTGGGTCTCGTAAGGAATCCATGTTTCCTAGGGAAATTGCACATTATTTTAAAAAATGTAGTGGTAACAGTAATTATGGTATTGTTGTAGTAAGAAGTCACACACACACACACACACACACACACACACACACACACACACACACACACACACACACACACACACACACACACACTCACACACACACACACACACACACACACACACACACCACACACACACACACACACACACACACACACACACACACACACACACACACACACACACACACACACACACACACACACACACACACACTCACACACACACACACACACACACACACACACACACATACACACACTCACACACACACACACACACACACACACACACACACACACACACACACACACACACACACACACACACACACACACACACACTCACACACACACACACACACACACACACACACACACACCACACACACACACACACACACACACACACACACACACACACACACACACACACACACACACACACACACACACACACACACACACACACACACACACACACACACACACACTCACACACACACACACACACACACACACACATACACACACTCACACACACACACACACACACACACACACACACACACACACACACACTCACACACACACACACACACACACACACACACACACACACACACACTCACACACACACACACACACACACACACACACACACACACACACACACACACACACACACACACACACACACACACTCACACACACACACACACACACACACACACACACACACACACACTCACACACACACACACACACACACACACACACACACACACACACACACACACACACACACACACACTCACACACACACACACACACACATACACACACACACACACACACACACACACACACACACACACACACACACATACACACACACACACACACACACACACACTCACACACACTCACACACACACACACACACACACACACACACACACACACACACACACACACACACACACACACACACACACACACACACACACACACACACACTCACACACACACACACACACACACACACTCACACACACACACACACACACACACACTCACACACACACACACACACACTCACACACACACACACACACACACACACACACACACACACACACACACACACACACACACACACACACACACACACACATACACACACACACACACACACACACACACACACACACTTACACTCACTCGCTCATGCGCGTGCGCCAAAAAACGTAAGTGCGCTGACCCACGCACACACACCCTTGTACACATACACGAACACATTACAAACACGCATTCACACAGATACAAATACGGGCGCGCGCCGACATAATCGCAGATTAAAAAACCTTTTATTTCAAAAATAACTGTTGAGTAGGCCTACTTAGTGTACTCAACTTTTGCTGTTCTTTGCATTGTAATTGTTTTAACAATAATGATTAATTACCTCCATATTGTTACATTTGTGCTTGTTGAAACTCATACTGAATAGACATTTTGAAATTCTGTAGTTTTTCCATTACGATTGTAGTTTTCTCCTCGGCAAAGTTGACACCTAACTTTCTCCTGGTCGTAACCATATAGCAATGACGTCACCATATACTAAGATGCATTTATTATATAGATAAATAATCTCGCCCGTTTCGTAAAGAATGGAAGAGTATTTCTTTGAGAATAAATATGGACAAACGATATCTGGAGCAGAAGAAATCCAACCAATGGACACCCAGGCATAATAATACCTTTTTGAAAGTGCAAGTTAAAGATTTGAAAAGCCATTCACACAATATCTTTCACTGCATTCCCATTAGTCTGCGCATTCAGCCTTGAAAATAATATTTTATTCAAATTACGTAAATAGTTATTTGTCAACATATGCTCTCGTATCTTTCTCACAGGTCTCACGTGAGCTTTACTTGTCTTCAACAATGAAACGCTTTAAAGGAAATTCTGAACGATTTTCTTTATTCTTTCATTTTATGAATACAATTTTTATTGCTAATATTCTCGTTTTTTATTTACTCTTCTAGATTTTGTCTTTGTTCTATAAGTTTATTTGATTTTCAATTTATTTGAATTTCCTTGGTACATTAGAAAATAGTTTAACTGTAACAATTTATATTTTAGTACATTAGATATATCTTAGTTATTTACAACTTAATTTATTTCCGCAATGTACTTTTATAACTTTTTTTAAAACTAGAAGTAAGGTTTTAAAAAACGCTCCTCAGAACTAACAATTGTTTCCCCTGAAGAAAGACTTTTGATTTGGCAGAGGATTGCTAGACAAATGAAGGTTGATACTGACCTACTAGTGTTCAACAATTAGATTTACAATATAAACTTGTTTTATACAGTTTTAAAATTTATATTTGAGTTTAAAAATATTTTAATTTAAAATAGGATTTTGTAAAATTACATTTAAATAAAAAAAAACAATTTTAAATAAAAATGATCTGTTTACAGTTCTTTTCTTATTTTAGTTAATTTACAACCATAATTTCATCTAAACACAATTGATATTTGTACCATTTTAATAGTGAATATCATTGACGTACAATAGACTGATAGTTGTATTATACCTGCTTTGTTGGCGTTAGGTTGGCTAGATGTGTTCGGTTAATCTGCAAGGTTTCATAATTTCTTTCCAAGACAAAAATGTTTTGTGTTAAACTTATGGTTGTTTCTTGCTCAACTTGTGTAAAAATACGGCTGTGTATAGTAAACACGTTGTAAAAATATTATTTGTTTTAGTTCTATAAAAAATTAGAAATAATAAAATAAAAATCAAGAATATAAATTTTGAAAACTTTTTATATTTAATTTTGGAGACATTTTTATTAGACTACTGTTATTTAATATTATTAGTAATTCAAGTATTAAGGTTTTAATTTTCATTGATGATTTATATTAACGTCAGGTATAAAACAATGCTTGAAAACTACTTAAAAACATAAAAAAATAGCACGCAGAAAACACAATGGGCATCTTACTCGAAGTTTATACACTACCAGAAGTAAGAGGCATATAAAACCCTATGGGCATGTTTTCCACTTTATTATTTGTATGTGTTTGTCACAAAATTACATTTTGAAACTATATTGTCTGTGTATATATAGGCTCTAATGCAAGGGTTTCCAAACCTTTTGGTACCAGGCCCCCTCTTCTTGGAATGAAAGCCTCCCACGTCCCCTCCACTTTACACTAATGTATACGTCTGGCGGGAGAAAAAGGACAACGAAAAGTACCAATATTTAATAGTTGCTTAAATTAACTGTTTAGAAAAATGTAGGCCTGATGAATATTTTGTTAATATTAGTAGCCTATTGGTGTTAGCGAAAAACAAATCCTATATAGTCTGTACTCTCCCTTCACTGCAATAAAATAATTTATTTCAATGAAATAATATATATTTTTATGAATGTATACCATATTTCTACCTTTTATAAATAATATCAAAATATTGCTTCCAATAAATAACAAAACAAAAATAATTCACAATAATTTTATAAAACTAATCCAATACTGATTGTCAGTGCAGATATGGCCTATGCATGATTCAAAATCACTACTTTGTGTAATCCCAATATCGGGGCAGAGTTGGGAGTAGATCTGGGTGCGAACTGTTTGACCCAGTTTGTTCTTTAATCTCGTTACAAAAGGCCACCCTTCCTCCCCTTCGTGATTAACGCGCAACTGTGGTTTCAATGATTTTTACATTTGTTTGAAAAAAAAATAACATAAAACCTTTATTTAAAAGTTTTAAAACGTGACAAAAAGTTTAATTGCCCCGAATTCAGGTTTTAAAATTATAAAATTAAATTAGTCCACTACAAAAAGATTGTGTACTAAAATGTTTTCATTCGCCTATTTATCCATCCAATGCTGAATGTTTTGCTGAAAACGTCACCACCATCCAGCCACCGAGTCAGCGCTGTTATTATTCTCAATGTATATTATTAGTAACAGTTTCGTATAACTATCTTAGTAAGAAAGATAATCTATTTTAAAAATATCTGAATGGTAATGTTTTCTGTTAATACTCATATAATTTTACAATTCAGATTATTATTTTGTTTTATAAAATTCTTATTATTTCTGTAAATTTACTATGCACTGAAGGTTTAACGGGATGGGTTTATACCTACTTAGGACCAAGTCCCGAGTCTGACAATCAGTCCCGGCCCACAGATAAGAACAACCTAGAGTGGATAAAGGTCCGAATATACTACCTAGACGATCTAATCAGACGGGTTATTGAAGGGCCGAAACCAGGTCGTTCGGAAGATGGTACCGGTAGTTGTGGAAAACGGTCGAGATCGTAGTGTTTGGTTGGAGTTCGTCTTGTTCCAGGGTCTGGCTAGGGATGGTCGATATTTTCTGACACGGTGAATTGTCACTGATTATAGTTTGTCGCTTGTGGTACCAGTGACAAAGTATGACAAATGCCAGTTCCAGTGACAATGGATCGATCGGCCGTTGCCTCCGTCGTGATTGGGCAAAAAAGTTGCAGTCACTGGATGAAACGGTGGTCATTGGCTGATTTGTCGCTGTCACTGGATCTGCTTTCACCGCTCGGCTCACGGCTCCGATTATTGTGCAGTGTCGTTAACTGAAGTGGAGAGAGGGTGGTTATCTTTGTTGTGATTGGGCAAAATGTCTCTGTCGCGACTGAAAGTTATTGATATTTTAACACTGCTGTCATTGGACGATTTGTCGCTGCCACTGGTTCTACTCAGTTACGTCATGTGTGGGTGTTCGATTTGTGTCAGGTTTCAAGATAGTGACAATATTGTGTACAGTAGACGCTATTTTCCACTCGGTAGTTTGTTCCTAATTTCGTAGAAATTTATTTTTAAATAAAATAAGTTTTGTAAAAAAGAAAAAAAGTGGAGTTGTGGAATTATTTCCCCATTGCGGTATGGCTGCCCGTTATAGACACATACAGAGCAGTTTCAGTATTCTTTGTCACCGGTAAAAGTCATTGATCCAAACCTGGCGCTGTCACTAAAATCAGCGATCCGTTAGTCACTGGATCGACCATCCCTAGGATTGGCCTGTTATCACTCCAGAATACGGTCACAAGGCTCATGAATACACAAGGCTCATGAATACACAAGGCTCATGAATACACAAGGCGCATGAATACACAAGGCTCATGAATACACAAGGCTCATGAATACACAAGGCTCATGAATACACAATGCTCATGAATACTGGTACCGGGTCATGCCGCCCTTGTCAGGGCTGACGTTAATCTGTGAAGCTGGAGTTGCGATTTTGAGTTTGGATTCAAGGAGATAGTGGTTTCACATTCTAAATTCTGGATTCTCCACATGAGCATATTTCTTTGGGTTCGGTGACAAGGAGTAGAGCCATAAATACCCACCACTCTTTGTTTTCACCATCTTTCTTTCTTCTACATTTTGAAATAACACACAGTCGAATGTATTATTACTATATAATAGGATATATATATCTTATGTCGACTTTTCTTTTCCTTTTGCAGCAAGTAGATAGACTATGTCTTTTAACCTCGGTAATAAGGGGACCTCACATTCTATTGAAGCAAACACAACGCCCCGCATTACCAGCACCTGATCTTCCTTCCTCAGACCTGCCTCAACTCTATCTTTCCTTGTCTATTTCCTACACGGGGTAGTTACCTCCTGATAACTCTGATGAAGTTGGTGCATATTAGGTGTGAGATAACATCATTTTTCTCTTATGCCAGAGGTTTTCCCCATTCAGCTCAACATTCTATTGACAATAATTTTAATACCATTAATTGGCAACAAAAGTCAAAATAACTGATAGCGAAAAAATCCTTAACAATGTTTCAAGTATTAAGGGAGATGAAAGCAAGACCTACTTGAATTTGAAAGGTTTAAAAAATCCGAACAGTGACCAATGGTAAAGTAGAACATTTGTATTGATATTACGTGAATATTTATGGTCCGTTGTAGCCAATGGGGCCACTTTTATTTTTATTGTTTTCCTTCCATATAAATATCAGTTATAATCTATCTATAGGGAAAAAATATTAAAATAACTCTGAAACCCGAGAAATAACCTAGAGACCTATCTTAAATCTCTCACCAGATAATTTAAGCCAGCATAATCTTCAATAATTCCATTATGATTAATGGGCAGAGTTTAAAAAAATTCTGATACAAACTAAACCCCTACGAATATACTCTGCACACGTCGTTCAGGGTTTTTTTATTCAGCTTAAGAGTTGAAAATGTATGAGCTTTCAGAATGAATAGTTTACAGAAACTGTTCATCTCATACTCTGAGCTACGGTTAATGGCTAACTCTAAGACCCACACATGTTCCACACATACGCCCCACTCGGGAAACAAATGTTCGTTATTCCCGAGACGGAACTAAACCGTTTCTATCTTCAAGCAAGTTAAAAGAATTATTTTTTCATGGGTGGCCCTCAAGGCATTAATTTAAGCGCTTCAAGTTCTCAAGAAATGTAGGCTATCTTAAACTATACCGTGCTATTATTACGATGACTTAAATGTAGCCAAATCAATGTAACAGATATTTTTAAAAAAATGTTTCCTTCTTTGCCTTTTCGGGAAACAATTGTTACTTGTTCCCGAAACGAAATAAAACAAATCCCACCCTGAAGCTAGTGAAAGGAATGATTTTTCTTACATGAGGTCCTGAAGGTATTAATTTACGTTCACTTACGTAGAGAACTTTTTTATCCAATAGAAAATGATTCTTACTTTTTACGATAAGAAAATTATCTTAAAAATATGTCATATTATTATTATGTAAATGTAGTTAAATCAATGTAACATACATTTGTGTGTGCTTTCTTTGCCTTTTAATGACAAATAAATTCACAACCTATATTCAAAGGAAACTCTTTGTTGGCGATTGAACAGAAAAACATTCCATGTAGTGGTTTTGGAAGGGGAAAGATTGGTTTTATTTATGTTTATGTTTAACTAAACCCTTGTTGAATTATATCCTGTATTTCTATCACGTACACAGAGCAAGCTTACAAGCACAGATACTCTAGAAGCAGAGCGACTCCAGATGGAAAATGGGATTCTATGCTTTCAATAGAACACGTTCATTGTTGAGAGTTTGAATTGTTAACTGTAAACTATTATTATTATTATTTTGAAAGTTACCAGTAGCAGAACATTAATTTATTTTAGAAATATTTCGAGGTGTTTATTTTATATATTTTTCTGAAATTCAAAGCTTAATTTGTAATACGTACGTAAAAATTTGCAAAAAATGAAAAGAAATGCGATGATATTAGAATTCAGAATCAAAAGTTACTTTAGATTCAATTCCAAGAAATGAAATACGAGTGGTTTTAAATTATATGAATGTATTTTTAATAGAACGAGAATATACCGCCGAGCAATAGGATACTGGAATAAGAGAACAAGATTGACGTTTCAGTAGATTAACTAGAAAATCTCGATCAAGCTATGAAAAGTAGACGGATGAATTAAATGGAAAGGAATGAACATTTTCATGGAAATTTAAAACTCAAAATCAAATTGTTTTAAGAACTCTTCGTAAAAACCTAAACCGTTCTAAACCTAAACCTAAAACTATTGAAAATAAAAGGAAGCGGAAGTTATGGTGCAATATGAACTTTGGTGAACTGAAAAATCAGATAAGGAGACAGGAAGAATCTGAAATGGCAAAGGAATTTTATCATCAAAGGATAACAGACTTAGGAACGAACTGTAAGCCCCATGCGGGATTCTCACATTATCGGCACGTCTCGCATTGTAGACTGAAGTCACTTCTCGACAGCAAAGTTGAACTTCTCCGAAGAGTTTCTGGTGAAACGAGAATGACACTAGAAGTGATGCAACTCCATTCGAAGACTCTAGATCTGTGGACACAAGAATTTGAAGAAGACTTAAGCTAGAACATAATACATACATATATATATTTTAAATGATAAAAATAAAAGAAAAAACATTTAAAATAATGTCAGCTCTTGGTTAGGGGTTCTTATAGGGATGGTGGATATTTTCTCTCACCGTGACTTGTCACTAATTTTTGTTTGTCGCTGGTGGTACCAGTGACAAAATATGGAAAACGCCAGTTTCAGTAACAATGGATCGATCGGAAGTTGCCTCAGTTGTGATTGGGCAAAAAGTCGCAACCACTGTATGAAACGGCTGTCATTGGTTGATTTGTCGCTGCCACTGGTTCTAATCGTTTACGTCGAGTGTGGGTGGTGGGTTTGTAAGGTTTCAAGATAGTGACAGCGTTTTATATAGTAGACGCTATTTCGTAATCGGTAGTTTGTTCTTAATTTCGTTGTTTTTTTTTTTAAAATAAATTGAGCCTTAAAAAAAAAAAATAGCGAGGTGTAGAATCATTTCACCATTGTGTTATGCCTGCCTGTTATTGGCACATACAGAGCAGTCTCAATATCCCTTGTAGCCGGTACTAAAGTCACTGGTAAAAGTCACTGATCTAAACCTGACACTATCACTAAAATCACCGATTCGTTAAAGTCGCTGGATCGACTATCCCTAGGCTCTTGGTATACCTCTACAATGGAAGCAAAAAAAAGTCGAAAAAGAGGAAGATTATAGGGCCTGCATCATATAATCTGAACTATTTTAATTAACTGTAGGAATATTACCATAAAAATTTGAAGTTAATTATTGATAGTTATCCTTGCTTTATACTTCTAATACATAGTTAATTTTTATTTTAATTAATGTACAAATTTTCCTAAACGGTGAGGGTAAACAGCGAGAGTAGATATGACTCTTTTGGTAGCCTCCCTTGGGTAATTGTTTTCCATTGTTTTTCCCCTCTAAGCGGGAAAGTTGATTCTCAACCGGAATTGTCATAAAAAATTAGAGGAAGTCTTTCGTTGTTGATGTTACCGTCAGCCATGAGTATTTGAATTCCCTGAATCGACTCAAAGATGAAAATATTTGCAAATACGGTGGGATGCTTCCTCAGTTTAAAGTGCTATAACTTATCAGGTTCCAAGCGGAGTTGTAAGTAGAGATATAACACGGAATAAACCTGTTATCACTCTCCCCACGCTCCCTTGCCCCGATGACCCCGCGAATCGCTGGACCACAACCTTGTTACATTAATTAATCGTTGTTCTTTATTATTGTTAACTATTTGCATGGTTTATTGAAGACTTATCCACACATTTTGGTATTTAGAATTGCATCTTGGCAAAATATAACTGGGTTGTACCATCTCAGGAAGTTCCACCTCCTGTTGTGCTTCATTGGTGGATGATCTCCGGAAGTTGATCGATTGGAAACCGCTACGAGTTTTCCCCAGGAAGTGGCATAGGACGAGGTAGCCAATTCCCATTTTCTATTCATGTTATTCCTTAGAAACCAACAAAATATAACTGGGTTGTACCATCTCAGGAAGTTCCACCTCCTGTTGTGCTTCATTGGTGGATGATCTCCGGAAATTGATCGATTGGAAACCGCTACGAGTTTTCCCCAGGAAGTGGCATAGGACGAGGTAGCCAATTCCCATTTTTTATTCATGTTATTCCTTAGAAACCAACACAATATAACTGGGTTGTATCATCTCAGGAAGTTCCACGTCCTGTTGGGCTTCATTGGTGGATGATCTCCGGAAGTTGATCGATTGGAAACAGCTACGAGTTTTCCCCAGGAAGTGGCATAGGTCGAGGTAGCCAATTCCCTTTCTCTATTCATGTTATTCCTTAGAAACCAACAAAATATAACTGGGTTGTATCATCTCAGGAAGTTCCACGTCCTGTTGGGCTTCATTGGTGGATGATCTCCGGAAGTTGATCGATTGGAAATAGCTACGAGTTTTCCCCAGGAAGTGACATAGGACGAGGTAGCCAATTCCCATTCTCTATTCATGTTATTCCTTAGAGACCAACTGACCTAATATTTCCACGGACCACGCACGACTGCGTAACTGGTTTCGGCATGTACAGTGGATTTCGTTTTTCTACTACCGCATTAGAGGGTATGATAGAGGGATGAGACATGAGTAAGTCCCTATATTTAGGTTTTAATATATATATTCTTACTATTAGTCCACACTCTACTTGTTAAAATTTTCAATCGATAAAAAAATACGTTTTTATTCCTCCAATCAAGTTCATATACATTTATTTTAAACCTATAGTACATGATAATTGATGCCGGTATAGTTTCTTCAAATATTTATTCATGACTTGAATTTAAAAAATTTATTGTTTTGGTCGGAATTTTCCATAACTAAAAATCAATTACTTGAAGATGTATATGAAAATATAAGAGAAAGGTTCCTTGAAATAAGGAAGAGATGAATAGAATGAGAAACCACCATCAGATTTATAAATTAGGAACAAAAAATAGAAAGAGAATAAATAGTAACAGACAAAATTAATAATCCAAAACCTCATACTGTACAGAGTAAAAAATGGAAAATTGCAAGGAATTCTCTTTCTATTTTAATACTGGGGTTCTGTACTTTTTATATACATGTTTGTATTAATTGAAATTATAAAATAAAATGTAACTAAGCTAAAATTTATCTTTGTTGACCTTAGTAGAAATTGACCTATTTTTTTTTTTATTACTAGTTATCTTGTACCACGAACATTCGTTAGAGATGGGAAACGTAGACATTAGTTTGTAAGAGCTGGTCTCTAGTAAATAGCCAGTGCCATCGTAATCTAATTACTCTCGTGCATGAATAGATTAACGAGATTCCCGCTGTCCATATCTGATATCCAGCGAAACTACTAACAAGGGAACAGGATAGAACACATAATTAGGTTAAGAAGGCCCTATTAGCTTCCCTCTAGTCTGGTCCTGTAAAGAGACATAGTGGTGTAGCATAAACGGGGAGACGAAAAAGTTGCCAAAGAAATAGGAGCACTACTTTCATCATGTCTTCCTTCCGTCAGTTCACCCCCTTCTGATATAGGCCTACATATCGTACAGATTTTCAATCGTTGATAAAATACTTTTTGTTCATCCACTCAAGTTCAAATACGAGTATATTTATTTTAACATCTAGTGGATGACAACTGATGTTAATAAAGTTTTTTCAAATATTTATTCAAGAATAAAATTATAAAAAGTTTGAGGTTCAGGTCAGATTTTGAGTATCAACATGTTCGAAAGCTGTCGTTTCTGGCAGTAAGCCAACTTCACAATAGCTAGAAATTACTTTTACAATATGTAAATAAATTATTTTTTTGGGCCCATCTGGTCGTCGTCGAAACTCCCATTGGACAACCTTAAATTGTTGCTATGGTTACCATCATAAAAAAAATGCTCTAGGAATAAAAATGAATGAAAACATTAAAATAAACAAACAAACTGGATTAACGGTATTGAACCTTGCTTCACAAACGGACAGTGTGAAAGGAAAGAGAAAAAAAACTACAACACAATGGAAGCGACGAAAAAAGAAAGCGTATAAATAGAAACAAACAAAAATAATAGCCCAACACCATACTTAGAAAGGGAAATGGGAAATGGCAAGGAAATTCGCTCTTTATTTTACCACCTGATATTGCTATTCTGACATATGTATATACATATTTATGTTAATTGAAATTTTAAAATAAAAAGATCCTAAAATAAAATATTTCTTTGTCGATTTTAGTAGAATTGACTTTAAAAAAATGTATTATATTACTTGTTAATTAGTTAAGCTTTGGGTTTTATGGTTGGTTTTTCACCAACAAGAGTAGTATGCTATTCTGTGTGAGTTATTTGTTTAACATTTATATGTTTTTATGTGTATGGTTATAGTAAAAACTAACCTATTTATTATTGTTAAATACTTTTAAAACATTTATAAAATGTCTTTTAACAGTGAATTAGTGCTTCATCAATTAATCTGTGACCAAAAACTGTTATCAAAGCCTCTGACGACAGAACAGACAAACCGCATACATCAGGTTGACTAACAATGGCGCAAACATCTCTAATATATTACGTGGGCAAATTGCCCGAATGGCTTTGTCGACAAAACTCTGTCTCTTACAGAACTGTTTTATATCAGTCATATTTTAGCACCTGCGGAAATACTTTGTCAGGCGAGATAATGCGTTGGAGCACGGAAGAAATTTTTCAGTCATAATGAAAACACATTTTATTTACTTTTTTTACTCACTCATATAAAATAATTATTTTTATTGCATTTTTTTACAAACTTTATACCGTTAGAATGTATTATGCACGAAATTGTATACCTAACATAAATTTTGTATTTTGTGGGGACAATGGGAGATAAATTTTTCAAAGTCAAATGATAACAATTTTACTATCTTACCTACGATTTTGGAGTGTAGGCTACTTGTAAAAATATAAAATTTCTGAATTTTCATTGGATTGTCATCCCAATACACGTGTTATATTATATTACGACTAGTATAATAAGATGCTTTAACTTTCAAAATTAGACTATATTTGTGCTTATTTTACATTTTAATATTTTCTGCTATTTTGTTAAAGCAAACTAAATAGGTATACATTTAAAATACCTAATAATTTTTAAGAAAATAGAATTCATCTAATAAGCTACAAGATTCACAATTTAGAAATGTAGCCAAAATCCGCTTAAATAATTATCGAGAATAAAAAAAGTAATTTAAACGATGATGTACATTCACCATACTTTGTTAAATAAAAACACAGTTGATGCGTGAGTCAAATAAACCTGATTTATTAAAAATCTGGTAATGTTTCTACGACTAAATTGTCGTCCTCATTCACGCCTACAGGTATAATAGACAGAATTAACATCTACGTCATAAAGTCTCAACAAATTTAACATGAATTCAAAAACATTACTTTAAGTTATTAATACTAATAAATTAACAAAACAACGACACAATTAAATTAAATAAATAAAAAAAAACACACTATAAAACTTGATAGTCCATGATAAAAAAAAGCTATAAGCAATTAATTATATTTTTAATAAATCAGGTTTCTTTGACTCACCCATCAACTGTGTTTTTATTTAATTTTAAGCGACTTTTATTTTTTACCAATTCAGTCGATTGCAAACCATTTTATGAATTTATTTATTTTTATTAGCTCTATAGTTATACATGAGGGGCAATCTAGTACTTATAGCATAGAGCTCTGTTTCATAATGAAACGTTGAGCTTAACCAGTGTCGTGTGGACTTGTATGTAATATAAGGTTATTTTTCATTTTCGAATTTTAACAAACACAGTTTTTCCAATTTGTGACATTTATAATAATTGTACTCTATTTAGAATGCTTTTTAAATAACAAATATAAATAGAAAACATTGAGGTTGGTCCCTTAATACAGTAAGGAAGAAAATATTATTATTATTTTATGGTAGTCTACAAATGGGTGTTTACAAACATAGTGGTTCAGAAATAATCCAGTAAGTGGGCATAACTCATAAACCTGAAAACTTTATGATCATATCCTTTTTATGAGAAAATCGTATACTTTTATGCAAATAAACACAAACCTTTTCCACCACCTATTTCTTTATCCTTTTGAGCTATCTTGGGAGTTAGCGCCGGTCATAGGCTTTGGGATTTAGTCGGAAAAGATTTATTTTAGGGCCATGTAAGGACAAAATAATTGAAATAGGTTTACCATTATTAAAAAATATATCTAGAATGCAAAGACTTTACTAAATTCTTAGTTTCAAACTTGGGTTAAAAAATTTTAGTTGCATAACTTCAGTACAAAGAAAATTAATAGACATTTTTATAACTTTTATTACAGAACTTACAAATAAAAAAGTTAAGTTTTCATAATACTGGTTATGATGCAAGTTTAATTACAACAGATGCTTTATGCAATATACTGCAATAAAAAAGAATTTTTTTTACATCTTAAGAGATAAAAACGGCTTAAAGTTCAAATTTTTCCATTTAAGTTTTCTTTTACTTTTTCAATAAAAAATAGTTTTGTCTGCGGAAATAAAAAAATCGGAACTTTTTCACACCTGCTCTCTATTACATGTAGCTACATTTTCTCCTAATTTCTTTAGTTCCTACAAATATCTTTTAAAGAAATTTAGTATAAGTATAAAATTCCTTCAGAACCTTTAAACAGTCGGCGCACACAGGCGCCGCCCGGGATTGCCCTCCCAAAGGCCGGTACTGGCGTTAGTCAGTATAGATGTTACTTTCGTGGCCTGAAAAAAAACTAAAGATAAAAGTGTTTAGGAACTACTTATGAAGTTACTTTGATTCTAGTTTAATTCGAGAAACAAAATGGTGGCCAACAACAAGGCTATAAACTGCTTACATACGCACTTCATATTCGCAGTGAGTAGGTCGTACTTATTACTCAACTGAAGTTTAAAACAATATTTTTTGTTACTGATTTCCAGATAAATATTTTTAGTTATAAAATGTTCCATCATACGTTATGATTGGCTTTTTAGCAATTATTTACTCCCTGGAAAACCTAATGATTTACGGGGGCAAATATGTGCTCCAACGACCCTTTGTTTACTTGCTCCTAAGTGAACACGAGGTTCGGTAATTTAATGGCATTCACAAGCAAGGGTGGGGAGGGGGTGCAGCTGGCTGCAGGTGACCCACTTCTCCTGGGCTGGCCCTAACCCCCTGCAACCCATCCCCATCTCGTCATCAAACTAGGCCACCTCCCACACCTCCCGCCGTCTGCCGCCCGCCCGCTTAATGCACCTTACTTTTTACAGATTCTCTCAAATCACAACATTTCGTCCTTGTTCATAACGTTTGCTATGATATTGGTTACTCCACGTGAATAAAATTAAAGGATTTTTAAATTAGTTTTCTCCAGTATTTAACATTACTTCACAATGTAAATTATACAGTGAAATATAAAAAGATTCTAAAACGAAAAGAACATTACATACTTATTAGTAATTAATGCAAGAAAGTGAAGCAAACAAGTAATAAGAGTAAATAATTTTCTTAAAAACAAATTACAATTAACTTTATTAAAATAAACTAGGCTTTTAGTTTCCATGAAAAAACGCAATAGATGTTTTATTTTTGAATTAATTAGGTAATTATGAACACAGATTCGGTTAACCAAGATTTTCTTTTATTCATATGTGTTTCTTAAAACTCCACTTTAAACAAGAAACACGTAATTTGGTACTATTCGGGTAGCAAACGGAAAATAGTGGTTAAAATTTGTTTGGGGACTAAACTAACCCTTTCTTCAACACACCTGTAAAACATAACTATCTGTTTACTTTCATTGTTACTTTCTAATTTTGGTGTGTTCGCCACACTTAGCTTACATAATACAAAATAGAACTCCCTTTCTTTTCACATATAAAAGGACAGAAACATTTGTTATAAACTAATGCTTTCTTGTAAAACTGCAACATTACAAATATAAGTAAACTACACATTGGCCTACCTATAATAGGTGCAATACTTATGAATAGGACAAATTAGCTTAGAAAAAATTTAATTTTCCAAAGTAAACTAATTTATCGCTCGAGACATTGAGTTTCAATGGATTTGCAACAACATAGGGTTTAGAGACTTATATGGTTATGTTACGTTAGGAAATTTAAGTTAGTGTTAAATCATAGCTAAACTATCTTAAACCTTTTGAATTAAATCTCGCTTTGTGTGTTTGTTCTACTCGGAGCGGTGAACTTGTAGAACCAGATCCTTCTGGACCCCTAAGTCTTTCAGCTTACCCTACATAAAAACCTTGAATGTATACCTTATTAAGCCTATCCAAAATTCATAGGTAAGATGTCTAACACAAAGATAATCCATATGACATTTGGATTATTCATGACCTGGAAATTCAACAGATGACATTCAATATAATTTCCTTACTTCTGCCTGTTCAAGGGGATTTATTCAATGTTTGGTTGAGTTTGCTGGTTGGTTTAATGGTTGGTTGGTTTATAACGAAAGTTATACCAACTGAGAATATTTAGTGTCCTATTGACACTGGGAGTTGATTTAGCTCTGCTTAACCGGATTATCTAGCATCTCACTTACTATCTACCAAGAAGATTTAGAGTTCACAAAGTTCTCTTGTTTCAGTAAACTATATCACAGTATTCCAACCAATACGAAGCACTTAGTTTCGATGGGAGACTGGCTGTTATAGGCCCGTTTCAGTAGTTGACTCTGGTTTGATTTTTTTTGCGAAATGAAGAACGAAAAACCCTGTTGTGAAATACCGAAAAAAGTTAATAAATAAAAACTTCTTTCCAAATTTAAATCTATTAGTACGGCCCTGTCCAGGAAACAAGACTCCTGGGAATGGAACCTGACCTAACAGACTCTCAATTTGGATGGTGCTAGAGGGAGCTTTTTCAAATCTACTTCTAAGGGCCTTAAGGTAGGTTTATTTTCCGGAGGACAATGATGAAACTCTTGCTGATTCTCTCGAAGGCAAGAGAGGGAGAGCTTGGAAGAGAGGAAGAATTTGATAATAAGAGAGGGAAAACAATTTCCATCTCTTAAGGATCTTAAATGACGACTTAACTACTTAACCAGGCTCCAGAAGTAGAGGACAGTTTGTCTCTGATTAGAACATAGCCTACATTCAATAATCAACCTAAAATAATTATACCAAAAGAATAAGTAATATAAAATTTAAAAAAGTCAATTCCCACTTAAGTCAACAAAGATAACATTTATTTTAGTTTCTGTTTACTTTATAATCATAACTAATATAAATATGCATTTACACATGTCAGAATAACAATATTAATTGGCAAAATAGAAAGCGAATTTCCTTGCAATTTTCAATTTTTTTTCTATGTATGTTGTTGGACTATTGTTATTGTTTGTTACTATTTATACGTTTTCTTTTTTCGCTTGCATTGTGTTGTAGTTTCTTTTTACATTCCTTTCGCATTGTCCTTTTGTGAAATAAGGTTCGGTACAGTTAATCCAGTTTATTTGTTTTTTTTTATTCTTTTCATTCATTTTTAATCCTTGAGCATTATTTATGATATTGTGTCGTAGCCATGGCAATAGTGTAAGGTTGTACAATGGAGGTTTCATCGACAACCAGATGGGACCAAAAACAATTTCACATAATTCTTTGAGAAATGTATTTGTAGCTATGGAAAAGTTGGCCCAGTGCCGAAAGCGCTTGCATTTTGAACATGAAGATACTCAGTTCGAATCCGACTTAGCCCACCAAATTTGTAGAATTTTATTATTGAAAAAAATATTTAAAAAATCAATGTCAACATTAATTGTCATCCACTATACTTTGAAAAAATGTATTTGAACGTGATTGGATGAATAAAAATGTATTTTATTAACGATTGAAAATTCGTACAAGATATTTATAAGGAGAGTGTGAGCTAATAGAAATATTTATAAAAAAAGTATTAAAATGTTTTCCAATAAAGTTTTTAATTATGAATCCTGGAAATTACATTGATTAGTAAAGGTTTACTAACGTGTCCTCCTAAGGATGGCGCTAGCTAGAGGAATCATCTGTCTAAAAGAATATAACTGTGCCAAGGCCAAGTGGAAATATGGGTAAACCATGTTATTAGACTCGTGCGTGCCAGCACGCAACCTGAGGGGGTCTTCACATCCAAATGTGTTTAACTAATCAGGAAACAATGTAATGGCCCTAATGAGAAATTTTAGTATAAGCTAAACCTAGATTAGGTTTCACCCAAAGGCCAAATTACCTGAAAATAATAACAATTTCTGTCATGACAAGAATGAAGTCTATTAATATACATGATAGTAAAGTTTTAAATTTACTATGGATTTTATTGTTCAATTAATTTTTAATTGAATATTATTTTTTTATTTTTCAAAATTTTCTGCTTTTTTTTGTTTGACAGCAATTTATTTTAATTTTAATAAAAGGGTCAATGTAGCTGCAACTACTTTATGTTTCTATAGTTAAAACGCCCATAATTTCTGGCCAAAATGTGAGGTATTTATAAAAAAATGTTCATACATTGAACTCACCCTGACGCTTGTGCATAAAAATGTCATGTGAAAATTTACTAAACGTTTTAAAACATTACAATTTTTAATTGATTTATGGATTTTCATGCTTGTTTCATATCTGTTTTTGGATACCTGTTAGTTACGTTTTTGAATTGTAATTCTAACCACATAATCAATTGTGTTGCAATATTTAATATTCTAAAAGTTTTGCACATTAAAATAAATTTTAATAGTAGTTCTCACATTTCTTAACTTGTTCACTCGAATGGTTTAAGGTACTTGCAACTGATCTTTATCCACGCACATTCACAACCTCTATTGTACCATAAATCAACAAACTTGGTTTTTCCACACCAAATTTTAGCCGATAATAGTTTTTGGGCCAACTATTGCAAACATCTGTTTTTCTTACCATCCATTTTAAAGGAAGACACATCTTTTAGTTGTCGTTGCCCCCTAACCTATACTTACTAATTTTTCTTAAAATTTATTTTAGAATAAAACAGACTTTTGATAAAATTATAAATTGCATAGATAACCATTAACTAGAATAAAACATAATTTACTTAACTTTATTTAATGTCTGTTAATAACAATTCAATGTTATTTAGATTAATGACAGACCACATACCAATTCATGCTTTTATAAATATTCTACGTTTCGATTGTCTATCTTTTCAAGAGCTAAAAATTGATACATTTATCAATTTATTATACAGGCCTACATTTTTATCTCTTGAAAAGCATTTTCAGATAGAAAATCGAAACGTATATTATTTGTAAAAGTATGAATTGGTCTGTGATCTGTCATTAACCTAAACAACATTAAAACTTAACAATATAATAACACAACAATTTATTTTGTATTATTTAATAATATTTAATCACAAAACTCACAAAAATAAAATATCTCACATTACAGCGACAGTTTATACGCCTGATACAAGGTGCAGCGGCCAAAATGTCCGATGCAAAGAATCTGGGTAATTGTACAGAATACCAGAATCAAACCTAACCGGGTTAAATAATTGACTAAATTTATATATAAAAATTTTAAAACATTATAATAATAATAATATTAAAACTAGGGTAAATAATAGTAAAATGAAGAAAATTAGAAATAACTTTAGACTTAAAAAACATAAATTATAAGCAATAAGAAAAATTATCACTTCAAAGTGGATAGCCTAAATTATGTAAAAAAAAAAGACGGTAATTGTGTAGTATAACAAACTAGGCCTAGATGCCGGCTATTAAAATAATTGTACTTAAAAATAATCAGGAATAAAGAATGTAAATTAAGATGTGAGGAAAGTAAATTAGGCCTAGCTAGGGAAAATAGTATTTATGTAAAAGTAAAGATTAAATGTTAAAGTGTAATAGCCTAAGAAATTAGGTTATAATAGAAGAAGTCATATTTGATTTCGGAAAAATCCGCTTAGGGCATTGATTATAAATCTTGTCACTACGAAACGAAAGCGCTACAGTCGAACTTTGGATTAAGAATGTTAAAAAGTTAATTAAATTAAATGAGAAGAAATAAAGTCAAATATGTTATTAAATAAAAGGTAAAAATGCAAAGGACACATCAGAATACAGAAACGCCTTTTATAAAAAGGGAAACTAATCTTAGTTCAGAATTTCCGAACAAACAAAGTCAATTGCCATGGCAACGGCTTTCTGATTGGTCAAAAGTTGAAAAATGGATACTGGGACGTGGGAAGTTTGAAATTGGAGAAGTGGGCCTCACAAAAGAACGCTATCCAAGATCAGAATGCATTAGGCTCTCAAAGCGAGCAGACGTGTTTTTGTACCATGCGATCAGGACAAGAAAAAATGTGCTAAAAACAGAGTAAAAAGTGCTACGATGTGATCAGGGGAAGGAAGATATATATGAGCAAGGGCTCATATATACCCAGAACAAAATTTCGACCACCAAAATGCAAAATTAAAGAAAATAAGAAGATTAACCGAAATTATGGAGAGACGCCTACCTACCAAGACCCTTGAAGCTGGAACAGGACCGACAGATGACAACATTAATGAAGATAAAAAGATTTCTACAGTACAAGGTTATATAATCAATTTAATTATTCTTTTTTAAATAACATTTTACTTCAAATTATATTAACTTAATTTCAAAATTAAATAAGATGGGAATAACCTAAGGGACTGATTAGTCAACTCTCTTAGATTACCCAAATTTAAGTAATAAAGATTCAAAATTGACTTTCCATTCCCATCGCTGTGGGAATGTATGGATTAAGTATAAAGATGTATATCTTATATGGCTTTTTCTAAGTGAATTTCTAATGAATAACTTCCAAAGAAGTTAATTGTTCAAGGCCTAGCCTAAAGGCATTACATAGTAATATTAAGTGTTTGAAAAAGAATCAGATTTTAAAATATGTTAAATTTAACTCTACTAATCAAAATTATATACAAAATTAATTATGGTAACTTTGATAATTTAAATTATATGTAAAATTAATGATAATAAGAAAATTTAAAAACAGAAGGAGATAATAATGTTTAGTTAAATGGCAAGTTGTATGAAATTTTGAAAAAATAATTAGTCAAGAAAATCCTGTGAAATTAAATAAAAACAATAATAATTAATTTGAACCTTGGAACAAATAAATAAAAATGTATATTTTCCAATTAGCTGTGTTTTCATTCTAGATAAGATAAGTTCACTAGGTATCCAGGTATAGTCTTTAAATCACAAGTGTCTCTCAAAGATTCCACTACCCGAAAAGGAGCTTGAACAGGGCTTATCGGAGGCTAATTGGTTTTATCAAAAATTCAGGGGTTGGTTCCTCTGAGAGGTTTATTCCTTGAGGCACAGGTCTATGAAATTAGGTTCGTAGTCAATGGATAAACCATTACTTTCTTACTGACTTAGCAATTGAGGAAGGGAAATAAACAACGGCAAAGGTTATAAAAAGTAAGTCGGTAAGAAAAGTATGGCGCCCAACGTTTGAGGCTCGATGCTTACATTGTAACATCGGGTCAACATCAAATAGAGACAGATTTAAATCGACTAAGGAGCCTAGTGAAACAAAATTAATTAAATAGAATTCAATTAAAATTGTAAAAAATAATAGGAATCATAAAATGAAAACCAAAGAAGTTCTTTAAATTAAATAAGAGTTAATTATAATAAAAATGAAATTAAAAAGAACTTAGAATAAATAATAATAATTAAAAGGAAATAATTAAGTAAAATAAAATTCAGTAGGCGTCGGTAGGGCATAATATAAATAATAATGTTAGTTATTAATGAAAGTAAATAGAATACATAGGCGTTAGATAGACAAGGTCAAGGGAACACTGAAACGGATCACATCGAGCACAATTCTAAATGAATATTTAATTAAATACTCAGTATATAGTAAAAATATAGAAGTAGGAGAAGTTAGTAAGGGAATAAAAGGATAGTTAAATACGAGACTTTAAGATGGCGACAAGACAGAGAAAAGACACAGAACCATCTGAAATGATGGAGTTTTTTAAAAAAATGATGGAGGAACAAAAACAGGAGAGATTAAAAGAGATGGAGGAACAAAAACAGGAAAGATTAAAAGAGATGGAAGAACAGAAACAAGGGAGAATAAAGGAACAAGAAGAATTAGTAAAAAAGATAGAGGAACAAAAACAGGAAAGATTAAAAGAGATGGAGAAACAGAAACAAGGGAGAATAAAGGAACAAGAAGAATTAGTAAAAATGATAGAGGAACAAAAAAAGAAAGAAAGAGAGGAGGAAAAAGTAGAAAGAAAGAAAGAAAGAGAGGAGGATAAACAAGAAATTAAGAATCTTAGGGAAATCATGAATAAGAGGATAGAGGAAATAAATGAAGGAATTACAAGAAAGAATGAGGAAATGGGAAATAAAATCCAAGAAACTATAGAAAAGATGTATAACTTAGAGGTAACAGTCAGTGAAAATAAACAGACTGTAGAAACAGTTAAGGGAGAAGTCAAAAAAGTAGAAAGAAGGGTACAAGTAGTTGAGAATAAGATAAAGAATATGGGAGAAGGGATAAATATAGCTACCTTGTTTAAATCAAGGATGTTTGAGATGGGTGATAATGGAGACAAAAGCAAGAAGGAATTCTATGGTAGGGAAGATGAAGACCCTATTGATTTCATTAAACACCTAGAAGGTATAATGTCCGAAATTGATCCTGACATGGAGGAAGGACAAAAAAGGAAAATAATGGAGAGACATCTTAAAGGACCAGCACAAGAATGGTGGTTGGCCATGAATATGGAGGAGGAAAATTATGATGAAGTTAAGGAGAGATTCTTTAGCCACTTTTGGGGATCTCATGCACAAGAGAGAATTCGAGGAAGAATCGAAAATGGAAAATATGAATACCATCGAGGCACAAACAACATGGTAAATTATTTCTTAAAAATGGTGAACACGGCGAGACACCTAACCCCGCCATACAATCAGGCGGAGTTAATTATGAAGATTATGAAGCATTATGGGAACAGAATGTATATAGGATGTTCCGGGATGGCGGCTACCGACATAGAGGAGGCGGTAAAATACATCCGAAGGAACATGGAGCAGGAGGCTACCAGGAACCGGACTCAGCCTAGGACTGAGGAACGGGAACCTGAAAGGAGAGGGTTTACACACCAAACGAGAAACCCCGGATACAAGGGAAATTGGAGGCAAGAGCCTTACCCGGTAGAAGGGAGAGGAAACGGGAGACAGGGGCCCTACCAAAGAGAGGGACCAAGAAATAGGCCGCAAAATCAGTGGCAACAACAAAGGCCAGAGTACAGGCCACAAAACCAAATGGAAGAAGGCCCACAGACAAAAGAAAAGAGACCACAAAATCCAGGGCCAAGTGGTCAATCAAAAAACTAAATGAGAGGATCCCTAATGGTAGGAAGGAAAAGAGGAGACAACCATTAGAGATCCAACAACAAACAAAATATAGGAAATATTACCCGGAGAAACAGGGAACAGTAAATAAAGGAAAGGCGGAAGACCTAAAGAACAAAAATAAAAAAACAATACAACAGGAAAATAACAATGAAGTACACCAAAATCAAGAGCGTAGAGTTGGTGGACTATCTCTTGATATTCGTGCTGAATTGTTAGAAGAGGACAAGGAGATTGGCGAAGGTAACCAGAAGAAAGAAACATGCCCTGTAATTGACTGTGAGGTAGAAGGGCACTCTATAGAGGTAGAGATTGACACGGGTGCAGACGTGTCAGTCATTCAAGAAAAGGCTTACAACAACCTCAAGTTGCATGGGTTTAAGTTCCTGGAACTACCCATCAACAATGTGGGAGTTGTAACAGCCATTAAGACTGCACAAATAAAGGTTACCCGGCAATGCTTAATTCCCTTAACAATTAAAGGCATAAAAGTGGACTGCATCTTCATAGTGGTCTCCAAACTTCGGTCGGAGATGATTATGGGGTGCAACACACTGTATGACCTAAAGGCACGGATAAACATGGATAGACGCTTTGTGACATTCGAATTAGAAGGGGAAATGGTGTACCAGGACTTTAAAAGTAAAATACAAAAGATAGAGGAAAATGAAGAAGTCCGAAAAATATGCAAGATAACCCAGGAAAAAGAAGATGCATCAACAATAGGGCATCAAAGCAAAAAGGAGGGGTTAATGCGACAGTGCGAGAAGCAGGGGCACTGCCGAATGAATGAAGGAGGAAATGGACAAGAAACAAGTAAAGGGGAAATCTTAAATATAACGAACGAATATCAAAGAAAAATAAAAAATGAAACAGAGGAAAAATTAAACAAAAACAAAAAATTAAAAAACAAAAATGAAAATATAATAAATAAGGAAATAAATTTAAGACCTGAGGGAGTCAAAACAGGAGATAAAGAAACAAAGGACATGGAAAGAAGAGCTGCAGCTGAGATTAAGAGCAAACCAAAATATAAACAAGGTAAGGCCGAAATAGTGCCAAAAAGGGGAAATAATGTGAGTGGAAAAATAATAAATAAGAAAATAAATATAAATAAAAGTATAAACGTCGCGTCGAAACAATTAAAAGGGGGGAACAACGAGGTTAAAATGAATAACCAACAAGTAGCTCGGAAGCCCATGACTAAGACTTTAGATTCTGGAGAGATAACCCAAAGGAAAGAAATTGAAATTAAAGAAAGAAAAAAGAAAAACCCATTTACTAGTTCAAGAGTTCGAAAGTCAATTAAAATGAGAGCCAATCCAAATACGAGAAGAACCTTCATTTCATTACAAGTCAAAAACAGAAAAATAAAAGGTAGATTTAAGGAGAATAAGGGAAAGTTAAGAAATTGGAAAAGGAGAAAGAAGAAAAAGAAAGATAAAGATGGACGGATGATAAGAAAATATTTGAGAATTAACCATTTAGGAATCGAAGAAGAAGAAACAGAAAATAAATGTATATTAGACAAAGAACAGCAAAATCAATTAAACCAGCTAATATTGGAATATGACGATATATTTAGCGAGATACCAGGAAGATCAAATAAATATAAGCATCAATTGAAACTAATAGAGAATAAAACTTTTGTACGAAGGAATTATCCAATTCCAATTAATTACCGTAAACAGGTCCAAGAAGAGATTGAAAGAATGCTCAGATATGACATCATCGAACGCTCAAGAACTCCTTACATCAACCCAATGGTGACAGTAATAAAACCAGACAAGACCATCCGTCTGTTCCTAGACGCTAGGAAGTTGAATGAGATAACTGTGCCGGATTATGAAAGTGCACCCACTATTGACGATATACTAAGGAAAGGTCGCAACAGGCGATATTTTTCAAAAATAGATTTAACGTCAAGTTTCTGGCAAATACCGTTGACTAATGAGTCCAAAAAATATACAGGATTTTTATTTAATAATAAAGTATATAATTTCAAAGTGGTGCCTTTTGGACTCCAGCGGCTCCCTAGCGGCTCTAGTGAGAACGGTAGATATCACTTTGGGTAAGGAGTTAGAGGAAAATCTTTTAGTGTATGTCGATGATCTGTTGTGTCTATCTGAGACATTCGATGAGCACCTCAGTCACCTGAGGACAATTTTCACCAGATTCAGAGAGGGGAATTTAACCATCAACCCGAAGAAAACCTTGTTCTGTCAACAAGAGGTGAAGTTTTTAGGATATATCTTCAGACAAGAAGGGGTCACCACAGACCCAGAGAAGCTACAGGCAATACAGGATTTCCCAGAACCTAGAAACAAAAAACAACTACAATCGTTTCTAGGTTTTGTAAATTACTATGCACGATTTACAAAGAAACATGCTGAAGAGACTTCACCCTTGTTGAAATTACTAAGAAAAGATCAGCCCTGGATCTGGGATGAATACATGAGTAAAGCCTTCAATAGGGTAAAAGATTTGTTTACGGAATCAGTCACTCTGATGCATCCAATCGAAGGGCAACGTACGTTCCTACAGACAGATGCATGTGATAATGCAATCGCCAGTCAGATTTTCCAGAGAGATGGACAAGGGCAAATGCAAGTAATAGGGTTCGTTAGCCGAACACTTAAGAGTTGTGAGAAGGCATACACTATATGCGAGAAAGAATTATTGGCTATAGTGCATGGCTTGAAAAAATTTCGGCCATTAATAGTGGGAGCGCCACTAACTATCATAACGGATAATAAGGCATTGAAATTTATGAACACGTGCAATTTCACTAATTCACGAATCACTAGGTGGATATTGGCGATTCAAGAGTATCAACCAACAGTGATACATTGCCCAGGAAAGGAAAACATACTGTGCGACGTCGTGAGTCGGATGTATCAGAATGAGATGGATAATAAGGGAAACAGTCAGAACCGTCAGGTCATAAAAGTAGGACGGTTACAAATAGGATGTGAAGAAACACTAAAAGCAAAATTTCAAAACATAAAAAACTTACAAAGACAACAACCAGAATTAGAAAAATTTTTTGAAAACGTGACCAAATTTAAGAGATATTCTATACAAGAAGGGATATTGTGTAAAGAAGTCAAAAATAAAATAAAGATAGTAATCCCGGAATCAATAATAAACGAGGTAATTGAGAACATACATCAGATATATGCTCACATAGGGAGAAATAAAATAACGAATATAATGAGCCAGAGCATGTATATAAAGCAAATGAAGAAACGGATATTACAAGTGATAGAAAGATGTCAGATATATCAGTACGCAAAACCGACAAATAGATACCTCCAAGGAAGCACGAAACCAATCGTCTCAAGAGGGCCAGGCGAAATGGTGGCGATAGACCATCTAGGGCCCTTACCAACCAGCGTTGGTGTGGTAAAACATATATTGGTAGTAATAGATAGCTTCTCGAAGTATGTTAAGTTATATGCAGTACGAAGTACCACAACAAGGAGCTCAAAGATGAAGTTACTGCATTATTTTCAAGCAGTAGGGAAACCAAGCAAGATCCTTACCGATTTTGGAACTGCATTTACATCACGGCAATGGCGTACTTGGATCAGGTGTGAAGGAATCCAACACATACTGAGCCCAGTACGGCACCCGCAGGTGAATTTAGCAGAAAGAGTAAATAGAGAACTGAGAAGGATATTGCGGACCTACTGCTATGATAACCAATCGCATTGGCGGAAGTACCTGTCATACATAGAAGGAGTAATCAATGCTTTACCGCATGAAGCTACTGGATACACTCCAGATCAGATTCAGTTCGGGGTTGATCCGGAATATGGGTGGCAGGGATTTGTACCAGACGTTTGTAAAAATGTAGTAACGGAAACACAACAGCAGCGTGTGCAGAAGGCATACGACAGAATGAGAAGGACAGGAGAGCTCAGGGCTGAGAAATTAAATAGAAAGATGAAGCAGACGGAATTGAAATGTGGGGACAAAGTACTGGTAACAAGGGTAAATAGATCTAACTTGAGCCGTCAAGAAACCGAGAAGATGCTATTAATTTACCAGGGTCCATATGTAGTGGCTAGACGATTGGGGGCAAAAACTTATGAAATAGCAAACTTGGAAACAGGGAAAATAAGGGGGATCTATGACATCAAAGACATAAAGATATTTAAAGAATAAAGGATAAAAAGGCAAGGTAAATAAAAAATGATCCATCAGTGACATAGGGAGTAACGGTTAAGTAATAAAAATAAAAATGTAAAATAAATCTAAGTAGTAGATTAAAGCAGTAACATAATCCAAATACATAGGACAAATAATATAAAATCAGTATTAAATGTGAAAGAAAAAGCCATATGTTAAATGAACGGGATTCATTGAATTTATTAAAGTAAAGGTTGTGTTAAACAACAATGAATGTGTAAAATAAGGATTACAATATACAATATTGTATAGTTAATATAAACTTGAAATAAGATTAAATAAAAAAGAATGTGACTAAGGACAGGAGTAATAAATGAGTAAATAGCATGTGAAGTGACTAATGTGACAATGATATATATGAGTGAAAGGGACAGGAGAGTAAATTGTGAACTTTAGTAAAATTAATTAAGTTATGAAGATGAATAGGAATAGTAGATTAATGAAAGGAATATGAAAATTTTAATATAAACTAGTACAAGTGTTAATGTTACTTTTCACAAATATGTTATTAATTATGTTTATCTGTTTCAAGGGAGAGAAGAACCAAAATTTTCATATATTTAAAAAGGGGGGAATTTTGCAGCGGCCAAAATGTCCGATGCAAAGAATCTGGGTAATTGTACAGAATACCAGAATCAAACCTAACCGGGTTAAATAATTGACTAAATTTATATATAAAAATTTTAAAACATTATAATAATAATAATATTAAAACTAGGGTAAATAATAGTAAAATGAAGAAAATTAGAAATAACTTTAGACTTAAAAAACATAAATTATAAGCAATAAGAAAAATTATCACTTCAAAGTGGATAGCCTAAATTATGTAAAAAAAAAAGACGGTAATTGTGTAGTATAACAAACTAGGCCTAGATGCCGGCTATTAAAATAATTGTACTTAAAAATAATCAGGAATAAAGAATGTAAATTAAGATGTGAGGAAAGTAAATTAGGCCTAGCTAGGGAAAATAGTATTTATGTAAAAGTAAAGATTAAATGTTAAAGTGTAATAGCCTAAGAAATTAGGTTATAATAGAAGAAGTCATATTTGATTTCGGAAAAATCCGCTTAGAGCATTGATTATAAATCTTGTCACTACGAAACGAAAGCGCTACAGTCGAACTTTGGATTAAGAATGTTAAAAAGTTAATTAAATTAAATGAGAAGAAATAAAGTCAAATATGTTATTAAATAAAAGGTAAAAATGCAAAGGACACATCAGAATACAGAAACGCCTTTTATAAAAAGGGAAACTAATCTTAGTTCAGAATTTCCGAACAAACAAAGTCAATTGCCATGGCAACGGCTTTCTGATTGGTCAAAAGTTGAAAAATGGATACTGGGACGTGGGAAGTTTGAAATTGGAGAAGTGGGCCTCACAAAAGAACGCTATCCAAGATCAGAATGCATTAGGCTCTCAAAGCGAGCAGACGTGTTTTTGTACCATGCGATCAGGACAAGAAAAAATGTGCTAAAAACAGAGTAAAAAGTGCTACGATGTGATCAGGGGAAGGAAGATATATATGAGCAAGGGCTCATATATACCCAGAACAAAATTTCGACCACCAAAATGCAAAATTAAAGAAAATAAGAAGATTAACCGAAATTATGGAGAGACGCCTACCTACCAAGACCCTTGAAGCTGGAACAGGACCGACAGATGACAACATTAATGAAGATAAAAAGATTTCTACAGTACAAGGTTATATAATCAATTTAATTATTCTTTTTTAAATAACATTTTACTTCAAATTATATTAACTTAATTTCAAAATTAAATAAGATGGGAATAACCTAAGGGACTGATTAGTCAACTCTCTTAGATTACCCAAATTTAAGTAATAAAGATTCAAAATTGACTTTCCATTCCCATCGCTGTGGGAATGTATGGATTAAGTATAAAGATGTATATCTTATATGGCTTTTTCTAAGTGAATTTCTAATGAATAACTTCCAAAGAAGTTAATTGTTCAAGGCCTAGCCTAAAGGCATTACATAGTAATATTAAGTGTTTGAAAAAGAATCAGATTTTAAAATATGTTAAATTTAACTCTACTAATCAAAATTATATACAAAATTAATTATGGTAACTTTGATAATTTAAATTATATGTAAAATTAATGATAATAAGAAAATTTAAAAACAGAAGGAGATAATAATGTTTAGTTAAATGGCAAGTTGTATGAAATTTTGAAAAAATAATTAGTCAAGAAAATCCTGTGAAATTAAATAAAAACAATAATAATTAATTTGAACCTTGGAACAAATAAATAAAAATGTATATTTTCCAATTAGCTGTGTTTTCATTCTAGATAAGATAAGTTCACTAGGTATCCAGGTATAGTCTTTAAATCACAAGTGTCTCTCAAAGATTCCACTACCCGAAAAGGAGCTTGAACAGGGCTTATCGGAGGCTAATTGGTTTTATCAAAAATTCAGGGGTTGGTTCCTCTGAGAGGTTTATTCCTTGAGGCACAGGTCTATGAAATTAGGTTCGTAGTCAATGGATAAACCATTACTTTCTTACTGACTTAGCAATTGAGGAAGGGAAATAAACAACGGCAAAGGTTATAAAAAGTAAGTAGGTAAGAAAGGGGACGTTTAACACGCCCAGTAAAAAAGGCTCTTTCATGGCCATATTGTGGTGTAGAAATTGTTTGACGTACCCAGGGAATCAATTACCTCATCGATCGAAGATCATGCTAAACACAAGTACGAAACGGGCCGGTTAATCCCTTTCCTTGAATGTGGAGAGTTTTCTATCCTTTTTTAGTCACTCATGCGTCTTGCAACATATTACTATCGCTTACCAACGGTAAAAACAATATTTCAAATAATGGATTCGCTCTGTTTAAAATTAGGGACTAGCACCTGTTTGATCTACTACTGAACAGTATGATCTATTACTTGAGTCAGCGCATTGTTTATTTTAGTAAACAGTTTAGCCATAGAACCTCTTTCTGCTTACTTGGGCAAGTCGACTCCCCCAACCCAACAATCAGAACTAAACACGACCACTAAACAAATGTAAGCCTATTAGATTAGTGTAGCTCACAGGTTTGGTAACGTTGCGAGTGTTTCATGTAGAGTTCATTTTCTATATGCCGCGGTGGATTGAAGGAGCTATTTTACAATTACTAGTACCTTATGGTGAAAGGCAACTCTGTGTGCTCTTGGGATACAAGTGTGGCTATTTAAGAAAATAAGTAAGCCTGTGATGCAGCTTGTAGCAAATAGAGACAGAAATGGTTTTGTTGTGACGAAATAAAAAAATAAAATTTGGTTCTGGCACTCGGGGGACAGAAGTAATAACAAAATATAGCTAATAGTTTCAACGAAAAACACCAAAAATATGAATTTATCATTCAATTTTTAAATCTTTATTTCAATAATGTGTTTAATAAAGAGTAACATTTATTGAAGTTAATAAAATATTATGGATAACAAAAACTTTTATTAGACGATTACTGATTACAACATGTTTTTAACAACAATTCAAATCAGTTCTTTAAAGAGTTTAAGTCGGGCCTAAACTGTTTTCCTTTCAAAAATTGGATTAAAAATACTTAGTTTATTATTATTGTTATATCGAATTATTTGTATTGTGATTTATCAAAATTAATGATCAAAACAACTGATCAAATCTAATCTACATGTAAAACGACTGTTCCACAACATAACCCAGCTGTTATAATCAGCTGTTACAAGAAATCATTTGTTGTAAGGTATATGCCATAAGGTATGCGTTTCAAAAATAACGTGACGCGAAAGCAATAATTTAATCTCATGTTTTGTTCACCGCACGTATAGACGTTATCACTTCAAAAAATATGTGCACTGAGGTCTACATATCCCTCACTATTATAGTATATTATTTCGTGATTTTAATGGAAATTTCTGCCACACATGTGTCAAAACGTTTAGGAGACATCCTCCCATATTTCATGTATTCGGCTAAATATTAGCTTGCCAGCTTTCTAAATAAAGTGGCCTTGAATATTTCGGCCTGGTAACCATGTCGTTCCATATCCAAGTTTTTCTCTTTTTCTAGTTAATCTGAAATAACTTCAGGTCTTTCTTCACACATGGACAATGACGCTCCCTCATGAAAAAACGAGTCATCTCATCTGAAGACAGCTCGGCAATGAACTAGACTGCACAAGATACTAAAATGCGTGAAAACACAACTAAACAATATAGTTTTGTATTATATACCTGCCTCCGTAAGTTTTAGTAGCTTACTTTAGTTACTCTACCCGTGGCTGTCTGTCCTTAAGTAACAGTGAGACATCTGACGTCATACATTTTTATAAAGCGGTATACAAAATGTTGTATGTAATGATTGTTACAAAAAAAGGACATTGTAAATGTAAGTAAACCACTGAAAACAAAAGGAAGCTTATAGGAGGTAAATAGAAAGATACTGCAATAATCATGGATTTAGGTTTCAGAAAAATAAAAATTTTAAGCGTAACATTGTTTGTAAGTCCTATATTGTTGTAATAAATGTAAAAACAGGCGTTAATTTGCACTATATATTTGTGGCAATTAGTTGGTGAAATACTCTACACTAAAATAAAAAATACTTTAAATTTACTTTATTGGTTTTAATTTAGTAAATAAAAATGCTAATTGAATTTAAAATAATTAATTAAATTATTCAGGGGTTCTCAAACTGGGAGCGCACAACTAAGGGGGTGTAGAATTTCTCTGGGAGGGTTGAATAAGGCCCTGAATCTGCCTACAGACAAGGTGGTTGGGGCCTTCAATTTGTTATACAAGCGGTCAGACTGAAGTGAAATGTGTGTACCGAAGTACGTCATTGTTTTTTGTGGGATGCGTAGTTTTGATAGACCCGTGCTACTGGTCTCTGTGCTCAAGGATAACATCTCTGAAGCGTTATTGTTTTATTCACCATTTTCTTATGAAAATAATGATATATATATATATATATATATATATATATATATATATATATATATATATATGTGTGTGTGTATAAAATATGTAATAATATATTATAGTATATATTTTGTACAATTAGCCTCTCTCTCTCTCCCCCTCTCTCTCTCTCTCAATCCCTCTCCATCCCTCCCTCTCTCTCTCTCTCTCTCTCTCTCTCTCTCTCTCTCTCTATATATATATATATATATAAAATATGTAGGAATATATCATAATATGTATTTTGAACAATTAGCCTCTCTCTCTCTCTCTCTCTCTCTCTCTCTCTCTCTCTCTCTCTCTCTCTCTCTCTCTCTCTCTCTCTCTCTCTCTATATATATATATATATATATATATATATATATATATATATATATATATATATATATAATTGTATTATGTTAAAGCTCTTTACTCTACGTAGTTCCTTTTACATAGACTTTTTTATAATACAAACGAACAATATGGTTTTTCTGGGTGACATTAACTCATTTCAGTTATCACTCTTGAAAGAAGTAAAGGGGTCTAAAAAATACCAAAATTGTTCAGGAGAAGCCAAATGCGGCAGATGTAGAGGAAAGGGTTTAAATAATAGGTTAGGACACAGTAAGAGGTGGATATGAATAATCATTGACATGTTTTTTATAAACATAGCGTTCGCTGTTGAAATGAGGGAGCAAGATACAGTAACATACATTTATATATTGCGGTGTGAAATTACTATTCAATAGACTGACGATGCTCTTTACAGAATATGAGGTTTTAATTCGAGGACCCAAACATCATCAAAACAGCGGTCTTATTGATTTCCAGCCACTTTATTGTCTACGGCTATTTAATGAGAGCAGCTCTATCACACACATACGAGTAAATTATGAGGCGATGCGGAAAAAGTATCTGCGGTTGTTTTATTGAATGCAATAGGCTTATATAGTAGCCTATATTTTAAACATATTTTGTAACTATTTTTTTTTATAAAATTAGAAAGGTTAAAAAATTTTACCTGTATATATATATTTTATAAAGATCTTAATATCTGGTAAAAAAATAAATAATAAAATATTATATATATATATATATATATATATATATATATATATATATATATATATATATATATATTTGAGTAGGATACATTTTTCTGTATTTTCTAGGAATAAAATATTTTTCTTTGTTGAGGCGTTTCGGAATAACTCCATTCTCAAAACATTATTACTTACTTACTACGTAGCGCTACAGCCCGGGTGTGGGTCTTGGCTTCCTTAACAATGTCCCGCCATCTGTCTTAGCCTTTCGTTTCCGTGCTGTAACGCCGAGTATCCTTAAACCTTCCTCAAGGTCCTGCGGCCATCGTCTTCTGTTCGGGCAACTTTTCTTTTGCCTCTCAAAACTTTATTAGTAATCATATTGAAGTTAGAAGTACTAATGTTTTGAGAAATCAGTTATTCCGAAACACGTCAACAAAGAAAATTATTTTAATATTAGGAAAAGCAGAAAAAGGTACTTAAATGTATACTAATATTCTTATCAGTATAGAAGTCATCTTAAGATGTAGAAGGCTGTATTAAGAATATAATATGTAATTACATTTGAAAAAGAGTGCATGCCACTAAAATGACAACAGTAAAATGACGATTTTATTATTTCATAGTAACACTTTTAGAGTTTAAAATAAATAAATCCTGTTTGAAATATGCTACAAGTATTACACAATACCTAGACGAAATGATTTAAAGACGAGGTATGGTTGTACGTATTATCCTGTTAAAAATTATTATGTAATTTGTTTTTTTTTTTAAATAGATTTGTTTTCATTGCTACAACTATTGGTAACGTATATTGTACAAATAACAGTTTTAACTCAATAAATGTCCTGTGAAATAATCTTCGGAGCGCCACACAACGGTTCTGTTAAGCGGGTATTCTCGGTACATTTTGAAGGCGTTCAGATTTAATGTCTGTGTGTTGTAGGTCTATATTTCGTCAAATAGTGTAATTTCTTCGTGTTATGATTGATTTAGCTTTAGGAATTCTCGCTTTTAATAATATGACCCAATCTGTAAACCTGAAGTCATTTAACTTTGTTCCTGAGATTATGATTAAAAAGTAAAAAATTTCAAACATTATAATCAGCTTTGTTACGGTTAGGAATATTGATGTTTGAGTGCCCTCTTGTGCATTTCCTAACATTAAAACATTGTTCTTTGTTGACGCGTTTCGGAATGTCTTCATTTTCAAAACTTTAACTGCACTCTTACACTACAAAAAATGTATACTGTGTTCATTTTTGGAATACTATAGATTTTTCATATTGTAAGAGTGAAGTTAATGTTTTAAAAATGAAGACATTCTGAAACGCGTCAAAAATTGTTTTTTAATGGTAATAAAGGCAGAAGAGAGCACTGAAATATATACAGTAATTTTACTTTACATTGATTCAATTTTACGATTAGGCCTATATCCTCTTTATAGGTTTATCTTATACGGCAACACAGCAGCAATTTTAGTAGGGCCTATAGCCTATTTGTTTTTAACAAGGATAGTAATTTGGGAATCCAACCCACTAAAACCACTTTCCTTAAGACACAACCCTTCTAACTCCTTCTTCTTCATATCTTAATGAGGAAGTGGGTTCAGGCTGTGTCCCCAACATTGTCTTGAGGATGGGTTTCTCTTGTGTAGACTTTAGATTTCTGCTGTGGGACCAGATCATGGCTTATCCGTCCGTTGCTTCTTCTACCTCGCGCACATGGTTCTGAACTTTGTCATAATTTTCTACATATATTTTACGATTTCTGATGCTTATATTTTACATCTAGGATTCTGCTTTTTATACATCAGCGCATCCGTCTAGATTCGTAATTCTGGAAGGTTTGTATAATCTCTATGTCTGAATTATTGGTTATCCTCTTAAATAATCTTTTTTCTAGAATTTACTACGTCAAGAGGCAAAAACGTTGATCCTTTCACGTCCTTTAAAGGCTTGTAACACCTCTTCACTTACAAAACCCTTTTCTAGAAACGTCAAGGCATGGAACTAAGTAACATTATTGTAGGCTCTCATGATCGATATATTCTTCATGTGCAGCCTAAAAGTTTGCTCCTTTGTGGCAAGAAGTTTGCTAATTTCTCTTGATAGTGTCCGTTTTCTTTAACGTAGTCTTTCTTTCTTTCTCTTCTGCTTAAAAAATTTGAGCGTAAAGAAATATTATCTTTTATTGCTATGTAACATTAATGTAAACTCATTTGGTTGATTCAAGTTTATTATTTCAAAACACGTTTGTCCATGAATATACGTCAGAGACAAAGCGCCTTAGCCGACAGTTGCTGACTCTATTCCATCCTCATCCAGAACACACTATACTCATCTAATGCTGTCATTGTATTAGGCACATCTCTCAGGCTCAGCAAGTAGGGTTACATAATAGTCCTAGCACACTCCCTTGCGAAACGCAAATTTTCTATTATCTTGAGCAACCATTATCGTATTTAACATGGAAAGATATTCATCTTTACACTATTTAGGTAACTACACTATTTATAAGGTAACATCCTTTGAACGATCAATCTGTAATTTATATTCTCGTTAGAAGTCACTACATCCAAGAACACAGACGATTGGTTTTGTTCACCATCTGGCCTTTTAATTTGACCTTTTTTTTGGGGGGCCGTGATGTCTACTGGCAGTGATGTTAGTCAAGTCCAGTTATTTTCCTATTGATTTCCAACGGGTTTCAGTGTACATTGAACTGGACTGATGAGACTATACTCTCAGTTTACATAAAAATGTCTATCATTACAAGCATTGTTCTTTTTTCGGTTAAGACGTTAGAATTTCGTCGGGGAAATGATCTATACCTTATTCTTAATCTGGAATATAAAACATTATTCCTTTAAATTTCCTTTCAAAAACAATTAATTTCCAACAGACTTAAAATGTTAAATACAGTAGACCTCCAACTATTTGAATCAATTGGAGCCGGGCACCATTCGGATAAACAAAAATTCGGATAGTTGGATTTTTTCGAAAAAAGGTCAATTTTATTTAGTTACTGTTGCAAATGAGAGAAAAATATTTTTTTGAAGTTTTATATTTTTTCTAAGTTTTTGAACTAAGATCTTAGCCTATTCACAAAGAATTTGGCCCGAAATTGGGTTTCCCATAGAACGTTGTTGGTAAAAACACTTGAAAACGGGGCCTTCTAATGTTTTTACTGCCTTCTTTGATTTTCTTAAAAACATTCATCTTCATTTTCAAACACTTTCCCAAAATTTAAAAGTGTAGGTTTGCTCCTTTTACTGTCTGAAATCGTTGATGGTCCAACACCACCAACTCCTTCGTCTAAGTGATGTATATTTAGTTTATCTGCTAGCGATGACACAGCTCGTTTAGAAACCACGGCGAACGACGAAACACACTCACAAACAAAACAACGGAGCGATGCCAATCAGATACACGCTGACTAACCTAAACGGATAGTGACACTCGTGCCGGGACGGGCACCTGGCGACGTACCACAGTAAACTGCATAACATTAGAAGTTATCTGGTTATTACTCTGATTTGCAATACCTCTCATTTGCAAAGAGACTTTTTAGAGTTTTTTTTATTCAAATTGATGACAGAATTTATATTTAAGTCAAGCCACTAATATTTTTTATAACTCTCCATGGAGTTCCACTTAGAGGAATAGATCATAGGAAAAGGTTAAATATTTTTAAACAAATCCAGTTGCATCCCGTGCCACGATAATTAATGTGTCATTGTAATATGTATGCATCTATGTATGTAACTATTGTTGAGTTTCACCACTTACTCATATATTTTCCAAATACCAAGTAAGCTTCGAATTTGTGTTTTTGTTACTTAGGTAGTTTAAGTTGTTCTTAATTGTACTGTGGCGATCATATACACCCAGTTTAAGTAAGGATGGGAGCTATGATGTTACGGAATCTGGAAATAATAAATTGTTATTTCATTTCTATGTGCTTGAAAAACTATGTGGTATATTTATATTTATAATAAAGTTGTTGAGTAAATTTAAAAATTATTACACTTTAAACATTTTGTAAAATAGACAAAAAAACATTCGCTTGAAGTAGTACGGACGTAACGAAGCGTACAAGACACTGTTGACCTGGTCTTGGTCTACTGGATTTAGTCTGGTCTCCTATCCCAATAAAACAGTTCTTGCAAAAAGAATACAGTATGATTTTACTGTAGTTATGGAGAAATATTTCAAACAATAGTTTTAAAGCTTATAATTGATTCTTCTTTTGCGAAAACTCTGGTAACGTTTAAGAAAATGGAGAGTAAAATTTGCAAAACAATATTATATAATTTATTTAGGAGCTTATTTATTTATATACAAGTGTTTTGTTAAACTTTATTCTGTTCACCGACTAATTTGTAACATTGTATCTAAACAATAAATAGTAGTTGAAGGATAACTTTGTTTTAAAATTAGTCAGCTGTTTAGTTTAACGCTTGACTGACTAGATTAGATGCTTATATTTTAACTATAGTAATTTAAATGGCTGCAGTAAATTTGCCATATCTACCGTGAATAAATAGCTAGAGTGAATTTCCAACGAGTTTCTTTCAGACAGAGGGCTAAAATGGACTTTCAATTTGCAGGTAGCAAGGTTACTGTTAAATGTATATTGAATAATACAAGATAATTATGGTAATTGGTTTTTGTGGTATTGAGAAACAATTTATATAGAGTTACAACACGGTCATTTCAGTGGTTTGATAATAATTAGCAATTAAAATTATTTGAGAGGGGTTATTGGGAGCTGATGACCAGATATTTGGAGCTGGACACCAGTTGTTATAAAGGGGTAGAGGGGAGCTGTGAGCACCAGTAGTTTGGAGCTGGACACAAGTTGTTATAAAAGGGGTAGAAGGGAGCTGAGCATCAGTAGTTTGGGGCGGGACACAAGTTGTTATAAAGGGGTTATTGGGAGCTTTGCACTAGTAGTTTGGAGCTGGACACAAGTTGTTATAAAGGGATAGAGGGGAGCTGAGCACCAGTAGTTTGGAGCTGGACACAAGTTGTTATAAAGGAGTTATTGGGAGCTTTGCACCAGTAGTTTGGAGCTGGACACAAGTTGTTATAAAGGGATAGAGGGGAGCTGAGCATCAGTAGTTTGGGGCGGGACACAAGTTGTTATAAAGGGGTTATTGGGAGCTTTGCACCAGTAGTTTGGAGCTGGACACAAGTTGTTATAAAGGGATAGAGGGGAGCTGAGCATCAGTAGTTTGGGGCGGGACACAAGTTGTTATAAAGGGGTTATTGGGAGCTTTGCACCAGTAGTTTGGAGCTGGACACAAGTTGTTATAAAGGGATATAGGGGAGCTGAGCACCAGTAGTTTGGAGCTGGACACAAGTTGTTATAAAGGGGTAGGTGGGAGCTGAGCACCCGTTGTTGGAGCTGGACACCAGATGTTATATAGGGGTAGATGAAAGCTGATCAACCGTTGTTTGGAGCTGGACACCAGTTGTTATGAAATTGTTATTGGGAGCTGATGACCAGTTGTTAGGAGCTGGACACCAGTTGTTATAAAGGGGTTTTTGGGAGCTGAGCATCAGTTTTTTGGAGCTGTCCACCAGGGTTTATAAAAGACGTTTTGGGAGCTGAGTATCAGATATTGGGAAGAGGTTTTTGGAAACCGAGAATCAGTTTCTCGGATGATGTTATACGGAGCTAAGTACCAGTTATTGAGAGATTGACAACATTTATTGAGAGCTGTGCACCAGTTATTGGTAGATGGCACAAGTTGTTACTTGAATCTTTACACTACGTATTAGGAGCCGAACCCCAGTTATTGGGGAGAAATTAGAGTGAGCTGAGCTCCTTTTGTTTGATGGAGTTATTGGGAGATAATCAATGGATTAATCCTTATGAATTAAATTCCCTCGTGATAATAAATCTTCTAATAAAATAATCTCAATCCATCGTTCGTACTGAGAGTTTGCAACAAACTTAAATAGGTTCACTGATATGAGTTTGTTTTTTTGACTTAACCCAGCTGTGATTAATCAGACTCTTAACACAGAGCTCATGGGATCATTATACTCTGATTACACCTTCAACGGATCTCTTCAGTGCTATGCGTCTATACCTCGGTGCCAGGGATTAGGCGTTTAAGGAGCGTTAGGATTAGGCGATTGTGCACTGTGTATACCTTGTTAGTTATCTAAGTGAGGAACAGCCTGTTACACATCCCATCCCTAGTAAACCCGCAAGTTTACTTTGTTAACCCCAGTAAATTGCTTTACACTTTGTATATTTATTTTGTCATTCATTAATAATATATTGGAAAATGCACAACAGTGGAGGGAGGGCATTGTGTAGGAGGTTCTGTCTTCGCATGCGCTGCAAAGGCCAGATGCTGTGATATTAAAATATTTTCATAGAAAAATTAATAAAATACAGCTTACATCTAAAATCAATATGTAGAAGCAAAATAAGGGTAATATAACCATCGTAAGTTTAGCGAAGACACAATTAAAGAAGATAACTTTCTTTTTGTATCCAACAAGGGAAATGTAAAACTTAGAAATAAAATCCGCTGACAAAATAAATACATTTATTGAAAATATTCATTTATTTACAGCATAATAGTTTATTTAAAGATAAAATTAGAAGCACACAATATATTAACAAATTATGTCATGCAAATATTATGTAGTTATAAGTGAATTATCGGTAAAAGGGAATAATTACAGATTAGATTATAAACAAATATTCTTTGAGCTTAGCTTGTGAGGTTATGTTAGAAACAAATAAAAACATACACAAAACTCACAAATTAATCATTTATTTACTCATACGCGTTTCAATGACCAAGGCATCATCTTCAGTGAATGTTACTACTACAAACTCTAACTTAAAACTGTTAGATTATGATTAGATTATGTTTTTAAAAAGCCCTAGAGTATAAAATTTAAAAATATGGGCCCTCTATACCTGGAAGAGGAATAGAAAATCGGACATATTTATATGTTATTTATGTAACAAATACTTATTTATGAAATATATTAAAGTATTTACAAATGTTTATGAATATACTTGTTAAGTTCTAATAAAAAGGTGAAAGAGGTTTTAGTTGTCGCATATACAATTCCTATCAGTTATGTACTTCAAGCACCTCTAATTTTTTTTGTTTAAACTTCAATTAACGTCTTCGTCTCGGACAGTAGATTATAAATAACCAAACATTATTGTATTGTCATCCAAGCCTGAGCTGTGTTTAAAATTTCAAGTCTCCTGCTCATCGGAAAGTTTGTTCATATTTCAGCGCAAAATTCCACCTAGCCAGACAGACAACAAGAGAAGGTAATAAAGACATGTTAAAGACATGTTAAAATATATTACACAGAAAGAGGACAAGAGGAATGAACGAGGTGATTTTATTCTAAAATGTTTTGAAAAAAGACCGTTCGACCTTCGAGGGGAAACGGTAGAACAAGACTTGTTCATTGATCTCGATCGGAGCTCTAATCCCTCAAGAAGTCCTCTTAACTTCAGTAACGTCGTCAGGAAGAAATTCGTAAACAACTATCAAAGCAAAGTAGATTTTGATTGAATGTTGCTGTTGCGTTAAAAGATGTTATTTGATATTAGATATAAAAAAAGTCAGGCAAGGAAATATATAGCCAAAAATGATGTAGAAAATTATAACTTTATTAGAGTTAGATTCTAGGCCATTTTTTTTTCATAATTGAATCTTACTTAACCTGGTATGTATATAGTTAACCTGGCGGATAGATGCTCTCAAGGTCGAACGGGCTGGATTTATGCCTACCTACGGGCATTTCCTATTCTGAGGGTCCGGCCCTTAGACAAGGCCAACTAAGAGTGGATAAAGGTCACTTGTATTAACTGGTCCGAATTAATCGATGATGTATGGAAAACCTGACCTTTGGAAAGTTCTGCTGGTCCTGAGCAGTTCTGGCAAAGCGAACGAAACTGTAGTGTCAGGTGGAAGTATCGTCACGTCACAGAGGAGTACCGGTGCTATGGGTCGTGGAACCAAGTCTCTAGTCCACAGGGGGGGGGGCACGAGTTTGAGGTTGCAGATTTTATATGCTGGATTGTAGAATCTCCCTTGTGCGTTTACTCTGAGTGTCTTTGGCGTAGGGCCTAAAGGGCAATGTGCTCCAAGTCATACAGTTTTTCCCCCACAATGTCTGTAATTTTCTATTTCTTTTCAAACGATTTTCCCAACACACGTAAACTGTACGCGGATAGATTTCATTGAATATTACGTCTTACACTCTGTAATCTAGCAGTAGAGATATTCGCGGCACGATGTAGCTCTAGATTTTTCACGATAAAACACACTTATATCGTCACAATAGCTAAACCTACCTTTAGAAGTAAGTAGCATTAGGCTACCTTCATTAACATTGTGGCGACCACAACAAGACTGGAAGGTACGGATGCAAATAAACAGATAGTTAGGTTTTGCAGGTGTGTTGAAGAAAGGGTTAGGCACGTGACAGAAATAAAAGATTTTTTTTAGCCCTCAACAGTGGGGACAAACATCTGTTGCTTGAGTTTACCAGAAATGTTTTAGTAAGGTTAGGAAGTGTTGGCGCTAACGTATCCCGATATATAGTGAGTGTCAAGTGGCTGTGCCTAGATTTGCTATTCTTAAAATAGTTAAAACATAAATAGAGTTAACTTAGCTGTGAACGATAGTCCTTTGATAATACGACATAACTACTTTAGTTCTTAAAACATCATTCGGTGAGAACTTGTAACTACGAAGCAGACGAGCAGGCGAACTAGACTTTGAAGAGCGTTGGGGTAAAACCTGGCAAATTTTTCAGATTTATAAAATGCATAAATTATGTACAGATTATATTATATATATTTACTGAATATGAAAATAATATAAATGAATTACTTTGAACATTAACACTTGGACTTAAGTTTAATTAAATTAAATGCTACATAGATTTCCCCTACACGTCTAATATTAGGCTTAAGATGACCAGACTTTAGCTTGCATTATATACAGGTAGGCTAAGTAAAACCTTTTTTCTTAGTTTGCAGAATCCCGTTTTCCGAGAGATTCAGCTTCGACATGATATTACGGATAAACCTATACTTTTCTTGCTCCTAATGGTGTGAATTACATGGCAAGAGTTCCAATAAATAAAACAGGGAAAAGTAAAGAAATGAAATTAATAAAAAATTATTCGTCGAAGGAAATATAAAAACATTAAAGCCATTAAAAAGTTGGTATTGAAAATAATGATATAAAAGTAGATAAACCATTAAGTTGGATATAAATGAATAAAAATTCTACTGCTGGAAAAAAAGCTAGAAAGGAGGTAAATACAACTGGTAGCCAGGCACTTCAAGGCGCCGCGTTTGTTCATGGGACGGCGTTGCTTCGGCAATGTCGGTGCCGGGCTTTCAGTGAACGTTCGTCGGTTTTAATGTTCACATAATTAGTTAAGGCAAAACACACACACACACACACACACACACACACACACACACACACACACACACACACACACACACACACACACACACACACACACACACACACACACACACACACACACACACACACACACACACCTACACACACACACACACACACACACACACACACACACACACACACACACACACACACACACACACATACACACCTACACACACACACACACACACATACACAAACACATACACACACACACACACACACACACACACACACACACACACACACACACCTACACACACACACACACATACACACCTACACACACACACACACACACACACACACACACACACACACACACACACACACACACACATACACACACACACACACACACACACACACACACACACACACACACACACACACACACACACACACACACACACACACACACACACACACACATACATACATACATACACACACACACACACACACACACACACACACACACACACGCACGCACGCACTCACGCACGCAAGCACGCACGCACGCACACACACACACGCGCGCGCACACACACACACACACACACAAACATACACTCTCACTCTCACACACCCTATAAAACCACATACGACTATTTCTGTGAAGCAATAGTTCTGGTTATGTGAAGTAAGCAATGAAAAATGTACCTTAAAAATCTGCAGTCATTATCTATATAAACTCATTTTATGTTAATAAAATTATTTCGTTCGATTAATATAGTTTTTAAAATTTTATCCTGCATGTTTTTTGTAAACATATTTTTTGGTAACGTGAAAATGAAAGCAGTGAACAAGGTTTTTGAAATTAATTTTTTTAATAACAAGTTTTTCTTGAATTTATTTTGAGAATTGATCTCTAAAAATTCTTGGTTCTTTTCTTTGCAAACACTCTTGCAAGGGCTTAACTTAACACTGTTTATCGTTATTGACAGTGAATAAAAACAATAATTATATTTATAAGAGAACAATACAGGACCGTCGTTACGAGATATGAAGTATTGTAGACTGAATTCGTAAAGACAATCCTTCAATGTCTGTTTGTAAAGTTTACTTTCACAATATAATAAGAAAGATGTCTGTAGTTTATTAAACTATACACGAAGCATTTTCCCTTAAGCAATGCTGGGTAACCTTATGAAATCCTTGTATATTTAAAGGCGTTTGCACGTTCCAATTACATGTGCGAAACGCAGAGTCCGTGAATTTGCTCTATAAAAGGGCCGGCATGAGCTCATATAGAACTCGTAGTGTGTCAAGTTGTTATTTTCGCGCTACCCGTCAAGTTCGACAAAGATTTAAACTCAACAGATGCAGTGCAAAAGGATTCCAAAAATTATGGCAAGGTAAAAGGAAAGAAATAACTTTTCGCCTAAAATGTACTTAATTGTAAATCTTAGTGAGAACTTCACCAAATGTACATCATTACAAGGGATAATCAGAAAGCCTCCAAAGGTACCTTATTGCAAGTTCCAGTGTGTGTACCCACAAAGTGTACTTCCAAAAGGTTAATCAGAAAACTAGAATAGGTACTTCATTACAAAGGTTGGTCAGAAATCCACCAAATGCATAAATGTATTTGATAACAGTTTATTCACTAATGTATTGTTTATAAAAATATCAAAATACTTTGACATTTATTTCATGTTGAAACTTTAAAACCCGTTACGTATAGGTTTCATATTTGTGACGGTTGTATTAAGGAGAATATACGGTTCTGAATATAGTCGTTCCTACCACTCCATGCTACCTCTCCATGCTACCTCTCCATGAGCGGAACCATGTGTATTTTGAGGACTCAGGAGGAGTCTCAAAAACCCCAATGCGAGTGAGTTATACAAAGGTAAAACCTATCCTAATGTAGACGTAATGTTCTTTCCCAGATGGCAACCGCTCGCAGTCCCATGATGTGCTCAAACCATCCGATAGCTGTTACTAGTAAAGATTCCGTTCCAAAAGAAATCTGTCTACAGCTTGGACTACAGACAATAACAAAATTCGAGCTTCAGCTCATGGCACCATGTAAAAACCGACATCAATTTACTTCCCGACATCAATTTTACTTGATGGGTTTTCCTCGCGCCCTTCTATCGTTCTTACATATTCTGATTAGCCTTGAAGAGAGATATTTAGCACGGTTCATGGACAATTCGTTCTTTACTCTTCTCTCTACTTTAGGACCACTCATGTGCTTGTCTTTATGTAGTCACTAGCAAAGTAGTCGCCAATGGCTGAGAGATCCGGTGCATATGCTGAGACATTGGTGTAGGTTCCGGTGCATATGCTGAAACAATGGAATAGATTCCGGTGCATATGCTGAGACAATGGAATAGATTCCGGTGCATATGCTGAGACATTGGAATAGATTCCAGTGCATATGCTGAGACAATGGAATAGATTCCGGTGCATATGCTGAGACAATGGAATAGATTCCGGTGCATATGCTGAGACAATGGAATAGATTCCAGTGCATATGCTGAGACAATGGAATAGATTCAGGTGCATATGCGGAGACAATGAAATAGATTCCGGTGCATATGCTGAGGCAATGGAATAGATTCCGGTGCATATGCAGAGACAATGGAATAGATTTCGGTGCATATGCTGAGACAATGGAATAGATTCCGGTGCATATGCTGAGACAATGGAATAGATTCCAGTGCATATGCTGAGACAAATGTATAGATTCCGGTGCATAAGAAAATAATGTGAACTCTTTTGAGTTACAATAATGTTTAATTTCAAGTACTTCAAAGTATGTAAAATTTGATGACATAAATTGAAACCCACTGCAAATAATAACATATATATTTGTTTTAAAATAACAAAATATTTCTCACATTCTCTAAAATAATTTACACGAAATTTTGAAAAAAAATATAACATAGCCTATAATTTTTACTTCGCAGTTAGTGTTGCGTCTAGTGATAGTAGGAAAAAGTATGACTAAATATAAAGCACGTACGAATAAACCTGGTTTCGATCATGCAGAATGCTGAAGACTACAGGTTACGTGCCCTGGGGGAGGTTTTATTTTACTATAGATTACATTTGTAAGCAGACAGCATCTCCACTGCCTATTATTACTGGGGCCAAACCAACGTTCTGTCGGGGATGATCGAACCAGCCGACCAATAGAATTTCTTCACTAGCTAATAGTAGTAGTTGACACAAGATACTTCCAATATTTGGAGAGAAATGTGAATCTTAAGACATATTTGAGTGTATTTATTGCGTTTGTAGCTGTTGTCGTTAGGGCTCTGAGGTCTTGCCCAACGTTTATACGCAGCGGTACATTTGAGAGAGCTCGACATCAGAACCAAATCGTTATGGTATGTAAGTATTGATGGAAGATTAAAAAAATTTATGTTGTTTGAAAAATTTTTTTCCGAAATTTTACCATTATATTCAACGAATTATTAGCCTGTAGTAAAGGTTGTGTTGAACGTTTTCCAACCTCTTTGGTCTCTTCCAAACTGCAGGTAAATGATGCATCCGAAGAATAACTGTGGTTTGAGTACAGCGCAGCTAAGAATCTTCCCGGGCTTTAGATTATTAAATCACCCACCTAATAGGTTTGACGCTGGTTATATATTGTGTCAAATTGCTGTGTGTTTGATTCAACCATGTTTACAAATTGTGGATTTGAAAAACTTCCAAAGAACACTCGTAGATTCAGTATTTATTCGTAGGGTTGTAGTTTATGAAACGGAAAATATATTTATAAGATTTTGTTATTTCTAACAAGCCGTTGACCTGATTTCCTAAATAAATACTACAGGCTAATGCGTTTATAGCAATGCATCGTACGCCTGTAGGAGTAGCTGGTGCCTCTATAGATGTGTTCGGTGCAAGAAGAAGTAACTGATAGGCCTACTGACATGCATTACGAGTCTTAGAACTGCCAGTTACGCTGGTATCCCTTTAGACGTTATAGATGTGCTCACACAGGAGGCTGATGCGCCTATAGCAATGCATCGTACGCCTGTAGGAGTAGCTGGTGCCTCTATAGATGTGTTCGGTGCAAGAAGAAGTAACTGATAGGCCTACTGACATGCATTACGAGTCTTAGAACTGCCAGTTACGCTGGTATCCCTTTAGACGTTATAGATGTGCTCACACAGGAGGCTGATGCGCCTATATCAATGCATGGTACGCCTGTAGGAGTAGCTGGTGCCTCTATAGATGTGTTCGGTGCAAGAAGAAGTAACTGATAGGCCTACTGACATGCATTACGAGTCTTAGAACTGTGAGTTACGGCTGGTATCCCTTTAGACGTTATAGATGTGCTCACACAGGAGGCTGATGCGCCTATATCAATGCATGGTACGCCTGTAGGAGTAGCTGGTGCCTCTATAGATGTGTTCGGTGCAAGAAGAAGTAACTGATAGGCCTACTGACATGCATTACGAGTCTTAGAACTGTGAGTTACGGCTGGTATCCCTTTAGACGTTATAGATGTGCTCACACAGGAGGCTGATGCGCCTATATCAATGCATGGTACGCCTGTAGGAGTAGCTGGTGCCTCTATAGATGTGTTCGGTGCAAGAAGAAGTAACTGATAGGCCTACTGACATGCATTACGAGTCTTAGAACTGTGAGTTACGGCTGGTATCCCTTTAGACGTTATAGATGTGCTCACACAGGAGGCTGATGCGCCTATAGCAATGCATGGTACGCCTGTAGGAGTAGCTGGTGCCTCTATAGATGTGTTCGGTGCAAGAAGAAGTAACTGATAGGCCTACTGACATGCATTACGAGTCTTAGAACTGTGAGTTACGGCTGGTATCCCTTTAGACGTTATAGATGTGCTCACACAGGAGGCTGATGCGCCTATAGCAATGCATGGTACGCCTGTAGGAGTAGCTGGTGCCTCTATAGATGTGTTCGGTGCTTATAGAAGTATCTGATGGGTCTATTGACGTGCCTAGCAGGTCCTACGGTTGGTATCCCTTTAGACGTTATAGATGTGCTCACACAGGAGGCTGATGCGCCTATATCAATGCATGGTACGCCTGTAGGAGTAGCTGGTGCCTCTATAGATGTGTTCGGTGCAAGAAGAAGTAACTGATAGGCCTACTGACATGCATTACGAGTCTTAGAACTGTGAGTTACGGCTGGTATCCCTTTAGACGTTATAGATGTGCTCACACAGGAGGCTAATGCGTTTATAGCAATGCATCGTACGCCTGTAGGAGTAGCTGGTGCCTCTATAGATGTGTTCGGTGCAAGAAGAAGTAACTGATAGGCCTACTGACATGCATTACGAGTCTTAGAACTGTGAGTTACGGCTGGTATCCCTTTAGACGTTATAGATGTGCTCACACAGGAGGCTAATGCGTTTATAGCAATGCATCGTACGCCTGTAGGAGTAGCTGGTGCCTCTATAGATGTGTTCGGTGCAAGAAGAAGTAACTGATAGGCCTACTAACATGCATTACGAGTCTTAGAACTGTGAGTTACGGCTGGTATCCCTTTAGACGTTATAGATGTAATCACACAGGAGGCTGATGCGCCTATAGCAATGTATCGTACGCCTGTAGGAGTAGCTGGTGTCTCTATAGATGTGTTCGGTGCCTGTAGAAGTAACTTATAGGCCTACTGACATGCATTACGAGTCTTAGAACTGTCAGTTACGGCTGGTATCTCTGTAGACGTTAGAGATGTGCTCACACAGGAGGCTGATGCGCCTATAGCAATGCATCGTATGCCTGTAGGAGTAGCTGGTGCCTCTATAGATGTGTTAGGTGCCTATAGAAGTAACTGATAGGCCTACTGACATGCATTACGAGTCTTAGAACTGTCAGTTACGGCTGGTATCCCTTTAGATGTTATAGATGTGCTTACACAGGAGGCTGATGCGCCTATAGCAATGCATGGTACGCCTGTAGGAGTAGCTGGTGCCTCTATAGATGTGTTAGGTGCCTATAGAAGTAACTGATAGGCCTACTGACATGCATTACGAGTCTTAGAACTGTCAGTTACGGCTGGTATCCCTTTAGACGTTATAGATGTGCTTACACAGGAGGCTGATGCGCCTATAGCAATGCATGGTACGCCTGTAGGAGTAGCTGGTGCCTCTATAGATGTGTTCGGTGCAAGTAGAAGTATCTGATGGGTCTATTGACGTGCCTTGCGAGTCGTTACGGCTGGTATCCCTTTAGACGTTTTAGGCGTGCTTACACAAGAGTATGATGGGCCTATAGCAATGTATCGTTCGCCTATAGGTGTAGCTGGTGCCTTTATAGATGGGTTTGGTGCCTATAAAAGTAAGTGATGGGCCTATAGGTACCTTACGAATCTTAGAACTGCCAGTTACGGCTGGTATCCCTTTAGAAGTTACAGGTGTGATACAAAGGAGGCCTACCATAGCTGGTAGCCCTATAGAAGTGTTCGGGTGCCTATAGGAGTGACTTGTGCACAGAGGGAAATGTCAGGTACGGCTAAAAGATGTTGCTACGCATTTAGAAGAGGTTGGTATTGTTTTAGAAATTTACATTTCATAAGTAAATAGAGTAAAGATATTTCTCTTTTTCAATTGAATTTTATTTTTATTGTTAAATAATTATGGCGCATCATTCTTGAGAAAAAGATTTTAAGCTAGAGTTTTGTGATGTGTTTTAAAAAGTTTGGAAAATTTGAAGAATAATGGTTCAACTTTGTTGTTGTAAGAAAATATTTAATAATTGATATAACCTTTCGTATAATTGCCTGTAAAATTTCTATTAATTAATTATTTAAATTATATAAATTTTTGATACTTTTCTAAGGTTTCTTATTTTGTTGCTATTTCTTACATTGTAATAACAGGTTCAGTATAAACCTTTATGAGTATCCCATTTCGTATGAAATAAATTTTATTTAAAGTAAGCAAGTCTTTATATTTACACTTGTACTTTAATGTAACAATAAATATTCCTTCCAATATAAATTGCTTATGTTACAAAGAAAGTACTTGTAATCCTACATTTTACACAATGTCACAGTTTACAATAAACACAAGAGATACATGTGCGTTGGTTTTGCTAAAATATTTTTCAAGCAGTTGGTCGTTTAAATACATATAATTATTTCACAATACTTATAAAGCATAAAAAAACATAACGTGTGTTGAATTTATTTAACTGAAAGTTTTGAATTGTTTTGAAACTGTGTTGCACATGTCGGCCTTGAAGAAGTAAACACGCAAAGTGCATGCGTCGTAGGTATGAGGTCAAACGAGGTCATGAGACGGGAGGGAGGGGGAGGGTAGAGGGATGAACGCCCTGTTTAGTTGCTGCGCCTGGATTAACGTGGCCCAGATGATGAGGGATGAGGGTAAGCTAAAAACCCACCAATGTCTCAAGTGGACTCCAGTCTTTGTCACCTTTTGTTTTTCTATGTTTTTACTTTCCGTCAAAAATTTACGGTATTCATCTTTGAAATATATAAAAAAAACGTTTGCTTCTGGGCGACTTTCATTATTCTCGTCCTGCCTTTTATCCGAGCTTCCATTTCGGTAATGAGATACGCTTCCCTTTCATCTCCGCCCGAATTCTACTTAAACTTGCCAGCGAGCTATTCCCGAAAAATGTCTCCCGAAAGCTTTCTTTGTTCTTATTTTTATTCA
>JBAIZL010000001.1:124831930-124839430 GCA_036971475.1 Prosapia bicincta
CAGATAAACAAAGAGCTGCAGACAGACCCCCAGAGAGTCAAACTGACAGACAAACAGACAGGTATCAAATAAAATTTGTAACGTGAGGTTACAATATAAATAAAATGGAATAGTAAACAAAATTAAACTGTGTTATTAACTTGGTAATGGAAAACTGGGGATTTAAAAGGAGATAGACTATCAGGAAAACTGGGGGTTATAGACCAATAAGAGAAATGTTGCTTTTTTATGGACTCGTCGTGGCGTTTGAAACAAAGACCTTGAAACTATGGGACTTGGATGGAGGCTGCAACAGAGACCTTGGTCGAGGCTAACTTGGATGGAGTCTATAAAAAAGGAAATGCACTGGTTAACAATGAACTGTGCAATAAGTTGTTAGACACGACAATACGGAAGTAGCCCGTGGGAAAGGAAATGCAAATCAGTCCAGCCTATTCTAATTTTTAACATTGGAAGTCCTACGTAGATGAGTAAAGAAGAATTAAGTCAATGTTAAATAAATTCAGAGAAACAAAAAATTATCTTTAAATGAGTAAAAATTCTTTATAAAGTGTTCTTCAAACAGTAAACAAAATGGGAAGACATGAAAATAAGTAGATTATTCAGGTTGAAATGTACAATAGAAACGTGCTGACATATTAAATTAAGTTATAAATACACAGATTATACTGTTTTTGCATATTGGAACATGTTTGTGTAATGTTACTTAGCTGAATAATAATGTAAAATATTTGGTTCTGGTGCTTGCATCATCAATATAATAAGAAAACTATAATGTTTGAAACTGGCATTGATTCTTTACACATGTTAAACATTATTAGTGGGAGAGTGATGGATTCAATTAGTCATAAACCTACAATAGACATAGTGTGAAACATATTACGTAGGCCCCCTTTATTTTATGTCTGTAATTTTCTATAGCCCCCTTTGTCATTTTTTAACTGTAATTTTGTACATCTCACTTTAAAATTAATAAATCATATATTAAACCGCCATTACTCGTAGTTTTCTATAACTCATATTGTCATAAATTTATCTGTAAGTTTCTATAACTTGCTTTAAAATTAATATAATATATTTTAAACTGAATTTAGTAAACAAAATATTAATGTTAAAAACCGATCAATTATAATTAAATAACTCTATTACTTTATGTAATTTATAGTCAATTTCAATAACAAGAGTAATCGGTTTTATCAAAATGCTTGATTTTTTATTTCTTTTTAAAATCCATAATTTGTTTGTAGGCTTCTAGGAATGAAAATGGTAGTAAAGTGTAGTATATTATGTAGGCAATAATTTAATGAGCATGAACATAAAAAGATCATATTATCGTAAATAAAAGTTTTGAGAGCTCAAGTTTTTATTCCCTTATTTATATGCTTGCTATAATTTTTAAGTTTGTCTTATTTATAAAATTTTTGTTAGCAGCAGCGTGCGAGTGAGTGGCTTTCATTTGAAATAGAAATAAGAGAGAATCAAAAAGATAACTCTCTCTCTCTCTCTAGTTATTATAAAACTACATAATATTCAAAATAATAATAATAATAATAAGTTAGAAGTATTAAGGAAAGACCCGACAAAGGTAGCATATTAAAGACCGACAAAGAGAGCTTAACAATTGTAAATTTCAGTTATAGCATAGGTTCTCAAACTGGAAAGCGCGCCCCCTGTGCAAGTCAGGGGAGGCTCGAAATCAGTTGGTAATATATGAATTCTCATTTAGGGTGTATTTAAAATTTTAACACAGAATCTATTAAAATTTAAAACTAAATTTACACAGATTTTTTACAAAGGCAATTTTATTGAACATGATGTTCAGAAAAAAATAAATGAAATGTATGCATTTATAAAAGGAATATAAGTAAAGTTTGTGCAAATTTTGTAAACTTGAAATTAAATCAACATGACAGCTTGAAAAGGATAATAACACAAAAGTGTTGCGAAACGAATTTTTGCCGTTCAATGTGGCAACAGCAGCGCCACGGACAAATCTACATTTCGGAAAAAAACATTTAAAAGTGTATTACAGGCAGCTCTTCTTTTGGGTTGCTAGTGACTTGCTTTGTGCCTTTACTAAAGTACGACCTGAAATAGGCATGCTAGTGAAAAAAATTCAAGCTCATCCATCTCACTAACAGGTTTTCCTCTTATCAGTTAAAATTTACGTTGGGAATTAAAACTTGAATTGTTATATAATGTTGCTTGTGGAAGTATGTATAAGTAAATAAATTGTTTTCAGCATTTGTTACTTTTTCATATGCCCATACCAATTATTTAGATTGTAAAGTGGAGGGGGGTTTGGGAGGGTTTCATTTCAAGAAGAATACCAAAACGTTTGGGTACCCGTGAGTAATAAATTAGTCTTGGGTACAAAATAAGGTGAAGATTATTTCCAAAGTTCTAGCAATTCGGGAAAACCAAGGAAAGCATGAGAAATTTAAATCTTGTAGAGTGTGGAATCCCATAAAATTAGGGTGCAACGTGAGAAAACCAAAAACAGCAGAAAACAGTTGGCCGAACGTTATGCGTTCGAAATTTTAAAAGATAACTGATGGGCTGAAATACATAAGGGGGGGGGGTAATATTCGTTTTTAAAAAGTAAAATCATCTGGCAAACGGAACTAAGTTTTGGGAACTTCGGGAGGGTGCAGGACTATTTGGGGGGGGGGGCAAGTTATAAGAAAATGTTTAAAAGACGTTGTTTTGTTTAAAATAGTAAAGTGAATTGTATAAGGAGTATTAGTTGTTTATGTAAAGAATTTATAAAAGTGCGACGAGAAATGAAGTAAGCAGATATTAAAGAGAAAGGGGAAGTAAGGTTAAGTGGTTATTGTGCAGAAGTGAAGTGAAGTAGTTAATCGTTTGCAACCAGTGAATTCAGAAGTCCCCAAACAATAAGTACAAGCTTTATTAGACTAGATTCAACCGACAGAAATTCCTATAACTTAGTTTACCAATGTAAAATTATATTCATTGTACTTATAAAATTTTAATTAAGTTTTTTATCACCACTCCTACTTTATAGGATATCCCAAATAACGACCCGAGAGAGAGAAATCTAACACTGTATTAGATTTTATTGTATTAAGAACCAATAGCCTCAAGAGTCCACCTTTATAGTAATTTTAAATTAGTTATTCAATCGAACATTTTTACTGCATCACATTAATGTAATTGAAAATCATAAACTGTGAAAACTGAATGTCAGGTAAATAAATGTAGATGGTATTAAATTTATACGATTGTTTAGTTATTTAGAAACCTAAAGGTTTGACTATAAGAAAGGTAAGGCTATTAGAATATAATATATAGGTAACAAATAAATATCTTTAATATTATAACATATTGTGTACATTTAGTACAGAGTTGAATGAATATTAGCATGGTCCTTAATGGAATTGGTAAGTCCATGTTGGAAGATAATATCAAATTGTTTTTACGTAGGCTCAACTGTAAATGTTGTTAAATTTTATTGCTAAAACCAAGGGTGTCATAATGTCTCCTAAAAGATGTTACGAATGATCTATTGAAATGCTGCGGGAGCTACAGCGATGGAGTGAGTGCGACAACACTGCGCTAAAAGAGAAGCGAGTTAAAGGATGGCGTGGCCGTCCGTGCGTAGCGAGCGCAACAGACTGTCCGCTTTAGCCAGTGACTCATGGCTTTACTAGACCGTTCATAATTTTTCATTCAATCAACGTCTTTTTTAAATTTACTCTTGTCCGTTAGTTAGAATAATTTTTAATTTCTATTTCGGTACAGTAACAGTAGGATCAAGTATGGGACACCAGTACGAGTGCACGCGCGCGTGCATTACCGAACACTGTAGTCCCTCGCTATTCGCAGATTCGCTTATTCGCGTTGGCAAAATTACAGGATATCCCGCTTATATGTATCGTAAACAAAAAGGCAAGCATACAATATAGTTATAGTGCAGGTCGTAGAATCTGTTCTTGTCTTATTTACTTTGTACAGTACTGTAGTTGCTTATTACAAAGGAATCAGATTATTCTCCAAACATCCGTTATACTGTACAACTCAAAACATAGGCATTCCTGATTTATAACAAGTGGCGTTATCGTCACTGACAAACAACGATGAGTCAATCCGGCGCCCTCATCCAACTCCATACATACGTTTAGCATCTCTTCTGTTTACTTACGGCTAATTTAATAGTTTTCGAAATCCAAACATTGATAATCGTATCCGGGGGCCGTAACTAAATCGGTTTAGGTTTTTTTACGTCAGTTAATAAGCAGGGGTCACATTTACTTGTAGCGTCGCAGAAAAAAAATGTATCGCCGAAGTTGACATTAAAATATGTCGGTGAAATGTTTGTTTAGAGAAACATTTAGCTGCAGCTGTTACTGACATTGATTCCCCTTTAGAATGGACATTAAAATTTAATTGAGAGTTGAAAGAAGCAAGATATTGTATTATAAGTGTATCGATTTACGTCTGGTACGTAGCGTTTGTGAAGGGCGACACGTTTGCAGGGTGGAACACTGTTATAAAGAAGTGTGTTATATTTCCCAGTGTAAAGAAGTGTGTTATATTTCCGAGTATAAAGAAGTGTGTTATATTTCCGAGTATAAAGAAGTGTGTTATATTTCCGAGTATAAAGAAGTGTGTTATATTTCCGAGTATAAAGAAGTGTGTTATATTTTCGAGTATAAAGAAGTGTGTTATATTTCCGAGTATAAAGAAGTGTGTTATATTTCCGAGTATAAAGAAGTGTGTTATATTTCCGAGTATAAAGAAGTGTGTTATATTTCCGAGTATAAAGAAGTGTGTTATATTTCCGAGTATAAAGAAGTGTGTTATATTTCCGAGTATAAAGAAGTGTGTTATATTTCCGAGTATAAAGAAGTGTGTTATATTTCCGAGTATAAAGAAGTGTGTTATATTTCCGAGTATAAAGAAGTGTGTTATATTTCCGAGTATAAAGAAGTGTGTTATATTTCCGAGTATAAAGAAGTGTGTTATATTACCGAGTATAAAAAAGGAAGAGGAGGCTAGGAGAGCAAATTTAGAATGGAGCTAATAGTCCCGAAGGTGATGGAAAAGTTGTGAAATCACGTGGCCAGAGTAGCTTTCATGCAGTAGGTAGACTCTCTATCGGGGGTTTGTCTTATGCCTACTTTTCGCAGGAAGATTAAAGAAAAAGAAGAAGTTGAAGAGACAGAAAAAGATTTTCATCTGTGACTGATGTGGACATTTTTTTAAAAACCAGAATGAATAGGTTAGAATAGCTTTAAAAATATTTGTAGGAACATTAATATAATAAACGTTATGAAGAGATTACCAAAATAGTATTTGTAGTTATAACTGGATCCAGTTCACTCAGGACAGGCAACTATGATCAAATTTTTAAAATTAAAAGACAACTTACCGGAGGTCATCGTTTCTTATGAGACAGCACGTTCATTCATAAATTCGTGAAGTTTCGTGATGTCTATTAGTATAATTTCTTGAAATTGCATTTCAATAAATTGTATTCAACTGGTCAGCCTAAGCCTCTGGTGACGTTTGTAAACTAGAATTTAATTGTTAAGAATGTAATCCACTGAGGAAGACCCGCTACTATTTATAATAAAGATTTGTCGTAATCGTCTTCATTTCACTGATTATATTCATACATAATTGTTTTATAACTCAGTGAAGAACCTGAGCAAATAGTTGACGCGTTTCGAAGTCGTTATTTCAGTTAGAAAGCTTTTTGCAAATAAGAGTGCAACTGACGCCTTACACTAACGCTTGTAAGCTTTGTATTAACGTGTGTGGGTGCCACATTAAAAACGATATAAATATAAACCAACATAAACATATAACAAAGATATAAATCATAATATAAAAGTGTTATATTGAGTTTTTTATTTATAAAATAGTTTATTTTTAGAGATCAAAATAATTTTCTGCAAATCGCTTTTTGAATTGCTTTGATATTCGCCAGCGAACCTGAAAAAAACTTGTTACAATTTCTTAATGTATATGTTAGTAAAACTCTTACATAAGTGTTTTAAAACAAAAATAAGCTTTTAATATTAAAGTTAAGGGTTTTCTCATGGACAATCTATTTTAGAAGAAATATTTTTTCTGTAGAGTTTCTGTTATACTATAAATAATGCTTCAAAACTTATTTCAACTGATTTAAATAATCTATTATTTTGAATAACCTTTTGAATACAATATTTTATGCGATTGTAATAAATTTTATTTCCGTAAACAAACTAATATTGAAGATGATTGGCCAAGTAAGCTGTGCAAAATGTAGACATAATATTAGTAATATATAATATCAATGTTTCTTCAGCGTATATTCATCACGCTTGCTATGTGATCTTGTCCCACATATAAATATCAAACTAGATGTGATGACACCATTCTCCATAAGGCTGTTAAGGATAATGCTGTTGCGATGTTAGACATTATTGAAAATAACAGAAAAAGCACTTCCAAAAAGCACCGAGATTGTGGAGTGAATCCATGACTTCAGAAACAAGTTTATAAAATGGTTAAATTACTATTATTAAATGCACTATTTTTTTGGACACACTCAAGTTGAAGCCTGTCAATGTAAAGCTCCCCATTCTCCAAGACTACCAAAACAATCACTCGCAAGCTTAATTTCCCTGTGACCCTCCTACTAAATTATACTTAGCTTTAAATTGTTTAAGACGCTGGACATGAAAATTGAATACTGCTGTATCACGTTAGATATTAAAAATAGCTATTTCCAGGTAAAAATAAATGATACCTTTTCGTTTGTAGCATTGATAAGGCATTGGAATGTACACCAGGTTAGATTGCAGATGACTCAGGTTTTCTGTAGCAGTGTGTGTAAAATAGAAGATCCTGAGAGGTTGAGAGAACAGAAACAGTAAATCTGGATGATTTTCACCAACTAGACACGGCATTTAAATGTGCCTCACTCAGTAGCAATAAAGGTAATATGGTAAGCAAAACATAAGTTTCCAGCAGCACATCTACGTATGTCCGTTTGCATCCGGATCCTCTGTCCTTCTTGTAGGTGAGTTCTAAGCTACGGATCTATGTGATAGGCGCTATCTGTGTATATGATAACTTTATTAGGGTCTATAGATCGGTGCCTAGTGTGAGTGAAGCATTATGATATTAAATAATAAAGAGACATGCAAGGACCTGCTTCTAGTAAGGACTCTCAGTTTTAAAGTCATTGTTCTGACCTATTAAATAATTGGTTTACGTTAATAAAATAAAAGAATTAACTCGTGAGTACCACCTGGGGAACACCCTGTCTTTCCTCAAACAGAATAGGGACTAGAGCTGTGTCCCTGTATCAGAAACTCTTAATTAAAAAAAAAGGTTTAATAAGATTGAGATTTTGTCATAGGGAAGAAACAAAAATATTGGAAAGTATTTTATGGTCAGCTTGGCCAGTATGTGTAGTAGGAGTATTTATACCCCCTACCATTGAAAGCAAAGTCCTTCAGTTGTTTTATTTTTATTGATTTAGCC
>JBAIZL010000001.1:124844430-124861930 GCA_036971475.1 Prosapia bicincta
CAAAATAATTTTCTGCAAATCACTTTTTGAATTGCTTTGATATTCGCCAGCGAACCTGAAAAAAATTGTTACAATTTCTTAATGTATATGTTAGTAAAACTCTTACATAAGTGTTCTAAAACCAAAATAAGCTTTTAATATTAAAGTTAAGGGTTTTCTCATGGACAATCTATTTTAGAAGAAATACTTTTTCTGTAGAGTTTCTGTTATACTATAAATAATGCTTCAAAACTTATTTCAACTGATTTAAATAATCTATTATTTTGAATAACCTTTTGAATACAATATTTTATGCGATTGTAATAAATTTTATTTCCGTAAAAACTAATATTGAAGATGATTGGCCAAGTAAGCTGTGCAAAATGTAGACATAATATTAGTAATATATAATATCAATGTTTCTTCAGCGTATATTCATCACGCTTGCTATGTGATCTTGTGTCACATATAAATATCAAACTAGATGTGATGACACCATTCTCCATAAGGCTGTTAAGGATAATGCTGTTGCGATGTTAGACATTATTGAAAATAACAGAAAAAGCACTTCCAAAAAGCACCGAGATTGTGGAGTGAATCCATGACTTCACAAACAAGTTTATAAAATGGTTAAATTACTATTATTAAATGCACTAGTTTTTTGGACACACATCACGTCTCAACTTGAAGCCTGTCAATGTAAAGCTCCCCATTTTCCAAGACTACCAAAACAATCACTCGCAAGCCTAATTTCCCTGTGACCCACCTACTAAATTATACTTAGTTTTAAATTGTTTAAGACGCTGGACATGATAATTGAATACTGCTGTATCACGTTAGATATTAAAAATAGCTATTTCCAGGTAAAAATAAATGATACCTTTTCGTTTGTAGCATTGATAAGGCATTGGAATGTACACCAGGTTAGATCGCAGATGACTCAGGTTTTCTGTAGCAGTGTGTCTAAAGTAGAAGATCCTGAGAGGTTGAGAGAACAGAAACAGTAAATCTGGATGATTTTCACCAACTAGACACGGCATTTAAATGTGCCTCACTCAGTAGCAATAACGATAATATGGTAAGCAAAACATAAGTTTCCAGCAGCACATCTACGTATGTCCGTTTGCATCCGGATCCTCTGTCCTTCTTGTAGGTGAGTTCTAAGCTACGGATCTATGTGATAGGCGCTATCTGTGTATATGATAACTTTATTAGGGTCTATAGATCGGTGCCTAGTGTGAGTGAAGCATTATGATATTAAATAATAAAGAGACATGCAAGGACCTGCTTCTAGTAAGGACTCTCAGTTTTAAAGTCATTGTTCTGACCTATTAAATAATTGGTTTACGTTAATAAAATAAAAGAATTAACTCGTGAGTACCACCTGGGGAACACCCTGTCTTTCCTCAAACAGAATAGGGACTAGAGCTGTGTCCCTGTATCAGAAACTCTTAATTAAAAAAAAAGGTTTAATAAGATTGAGATTTTGTCATAGGGAAGAAACAAAAATATTGGAAAGTATTTTATGGTCAGCTTGGCCAGTATGTGTAGTAGGAGTATTTATACCCCCTACCATTGAAAGCAAAGTCCTTCAGTTGTTTTATTTTTATTGATTTAGCCAACGCCCGTTTTTGCCATTTCAGTCTTTCTACGCCGCGCCACCCAGTATCGTCGAGCGGGGCCCTCAGGTGTGCTGGAGAGATCTGGGCAAGAGATCAATTGGTCGACGTCCAGTACGCCCATTTGGCAGAGGGAGTAAGTCGGATCATCGGCAATGCCGATCCGGAGCAGATAGCCATGCAGATAGTAGTGGCCGGTTGCTATACGGATTCTGGCAACCGCCACCATCCGGTGTAAAAATCTCGAAATCGGACCCTCGGTTACTAGGAACACCCATTTTTTATTTTTGGCGAGTTCCGCTATATATCTTCTTTTGGAGGCGCTCACCATAGCGTCAATGATGTTTTTGGCTGAAATTAGAGAGCATTGGACTTTAGGTTTTCGACTTCTATTCCCCTTTTGGTTATTTCGTCAGCCTTGTCGTTCCCTGCTACGCCTACATGGCTAGGGTTCCATTGTAGCTGTACTTTCCAGTTTGGTCTGATGAGTTTTTCTATTTGTCGCTTTAGAACATCTGAACTTCGGAAAAAATATTCACCTTCCTTTGGTCTGCTCCTTTACTATCCTGGTTGCCCTGACCCAAAGTCCGCCTGTGACGTTGTGTCTTTTCTTGACCGATTGAAAAGACACAACGTCACAGGCGGACTTTGTGGGACAGGGCAACCAGGATAGTAAAGGAGCAGACCAAAGGAAGGTGAATATTATTCCCGAAGTTCAGATGCTCTAAAGCGATAAGTAGAATTCAGGATCGGATCACTAAATTAAATTTAGAAATGCAGACCTAACTATTTAAAATATTCGAATAATACTTGTTTTTGTAATATGTTTTAAGTATTATAATAGTTATTGTTACATATATTAAATACTAGATTTAGATATTCAAACATGTTTTGGGCCATTCTCTACTTGATATATTTAAAGTTTAATAAATAATCTAGATGACTTCATTATTTAATATATAATTCATAATTTCATTATTAAAATAATAAAGTTGATTAAAATATGTTACTCTATACATTAAATATTATTATATTAGATTATAGTGTAACTACCTAAAGAAGTCAAATTTACCCTGCCTGTGTTTTCCCAGGAGTAGGCACAATAAACTCAGATATAATGCAGGGGAAAATGTATTTATGGAGACCATATACTCAGGTATAAAACAAATTTTGTAAAATGACAACCTATATTAATACAGTTACAAAAATTTTAAACGAATTATTATTTAATTGAAGTAACTAAATATTACTTTTAGCTTCTTCTAGGAGTACGTTTTAGCAAAAGTAAAAACTGTTTTTACTTTTGCTACAACTTTATAGGTTATGTTTAATATATATATATTTTTTAGTTAATTTCAATTTTGTATCTTCACTGAGGATGACGACAAATTAGTCGTTGAAACGCGTTTGAAATAAAAAAATTGTATATTTGTGAGTTGTACCATATTTTTATTCTTTAATTGTAGAATTTGATTGCTAAGAATGTAATCCAGTAAGGAAGACCCGCCACTATTTATAAGGAAGAGTTGTCATAATCGTCTTAATTTCACTGATTATATTCATAAATGATAGTCTTATAACTGAGTGAAGAATCTGAGAAACTAGTTGACGCGTTTCTAAGTCGTCATTTCAATAAGAAAGCTTTTTCCAAATAAGAGTGCAACTGACGCCTCACGCAAATGCTTGTAAGCTTGGTATTAATATTTGTGGGTGCCCCACCATAAACGATATAAATATAAACCAATATAAAAATATAACAAAGATATAAATCATGATATATAAGTGTTAAATTGATGTGTATATTATTTAACACATCTTACAAAATAATTACTATCAGAAAACGTTTTTGTCACAATCAAAGTGTAGTACGCAATTCAATGAAAAAAAGTTTTTAAAAATGCTTTTACGTCTTTCTAGTGGTTGTAAAAAATTTGTACATTTAATCACAATTGTAGTAGAGTTGTACATTTAATCACAATTGTAGTAGAGTTGTACATTTAATCACAATTGTAGTAGAGTTGTACATTTAATCACAATTGTAGTAGAGTTGTACATTTAATCACAATTGTAGTAGAGTTGTACATTTAATCACAATTGTAGTAGAGTTGTACATTTAATCACAATTGTAGTAGAGTTGTACATTTAATCACAATTGTAGTAGAGTTGTACATTTAATCACAATTGTAGTAGAGTTGTACATTTAATTTGATACTAAACAATTTTTACAAAATTTGGAATGGTTGGGGTTACTTATTGTAATAGTGTTATAAGGGGTTAAATTCACTTAAGTAACTTTTGTGGACAATTGAATGAATTGACAACAATGTGATACAAATTACAGCCGTCTATATTAAAAATTTCTTGACAAAAATTTAAATATATTTTGTTACTTAAATTTATAAACACTGAATTTGTATCGGAATGCAGGTTCTGTTTACTGCATTGTTAAATAGCGGCGACATTACGAAGCCCTTAGAGAGTTCAAAGGATGAAAGTAAAAGAAAGGCGTAAGTAAAGGCATTGTTCCAAGTCGCTTATATCCTTTCAGAAACAAGTGCACATTAATACAAAGGCAGACGAGCTCTACAGTAGTGTAGACAATGCGTAGCGCCAAACGAGCAAGTATAGAGTACAGGCTCCGTACATTAGCCTGCTAAGCTGTAGGTAGGCCTAGGTTAAACTTGGAGCGAAATCATATTTTGTAAATGCATTAAGAAAAGATAAAAAATTAAAATTGAAGGTTGTTTTACTGACATAACTTTCGTGAAATCAGGGTGGCCCTAATGTTACAGACTGGCACGTCGCAATTATTAGTTCTTATATACACAAAAAATGTCAGAAAATAGCTAATGACAATTAATTTAAATTTTCTTTCACATACAAATTCCAAAGGAAAGTAAATTTCGAAACATCTTTATTTCATAAAATCACTGAATTCATACAAAATAAAAGCTATAGTACGAATTACAACCCGAAAGTGCATAGGTATATTTATTACCATATTTCAACAAATGAATAATATATAGCCTAAGTATGTTTTATACTTTAAATATAATTCTTCTTTTAATAAAACATAGATGCTTGCTATACGTTTTTCTTTCATCTAAGTGTTAGTAGTGTATCATTACTAAATGTGAAACAAAATTTACATTTAAATATTTCAAGGAGAACAAGTTTTATTTTTAGATGTACGTATATAAGAACTGCTATAATTATTAATTAATTTTAGCACATTAAATAATAAAGAATTTTTTAATATTAAACATTAATCCATTTAAAAAAAAAATTAGTTGAATTAAAAAAAAGATATTTCATTTATAGATACGCTAAGGTGTAGTTGAAATAGAATTAATTAATAAATGTTACAATAAAATAAATGCAGAGTTTTATTCAAAATATAAAATAATACCCATATATTAATCACTTGTCTATATATGTTAATAGCTATTGTATTAAATGCAGTTTCAGATATAAGTGTTTGTCAATTCCTATATATATATATATAAAGAACATAAGTCAAAATACAAATACAAGAATTGTAATTGAATTTACAATTCAAAGCTTTTCGTTGGCTAACAGTACCAACATCATCAGGAATATACGAGGAATATTCATCTCGTATATGAATATTCCTGATGATGTTGGTACTGTTAGCCAACGAAAAGCTTTGAATTGTAAATTCAATTATAATTCTTGTATTTGTATTTTGACTTATGTTCTTTATTAATACACAAGAATACATATTGCGATATATATATATATATATATATATATATATATATATACACATATTTATTCTGGTTATGCCTAGACCTTTATTCTATTTGTTCAAATTTTAAATCGTTAATAAAATACTTTCTACTCATCCACGTAAGCTCAAAATTGTATTTTATAACACTAGATGTTAATAAAGTTTATTCAAATATTAATTCTCAAAATAAATTTAAAAATAAATTAGTTTGAGGTGTAATATGGCAGAAAAACGTTTCACGAAAAACGTGAGGCATGCAGTGTAGTTGTTGTGTCCCATTTGACATAAAGTAAGTGATTACAGATGATTTTATGTTATACATTATCTGGTAGAACAGCTGTTTTAATGCATATGTTACCTTATTTTATTTTCATTAAGTGTAATAATTTAATAAAGTAACTAAAATTAGTTGTTTTGTTGACTAGTAGGAATTGACTTTAAAAAAGTTATGTTTATATTACTGGTTTGACAATAAAAATGTTTTGAAGTTTATTTTTCCGTTGGAATTTGTACGTGTTTAAACTGTAGAAAAACTCGAGAGTAGTTTTTCGAAAGATGTTCTAATTTTGAATTATCAAAGTTTAGTAAATAAATATCAAGTAAATTAGATGAAAGTATAAAGTTTGTTTAAGTGTTAAATTGTACGTTTCTATAGCTGCCAGCGTCAGGGATAACAGTAATAAAGCGTAAATTAAATGATCAATAGAGGAAGGCCACGATTAGCTTGTATTGACTGTTTATCTATCTGACCACATTACATAGAAAGATAATATTTCAAAAGTAATTACTCTTAATTTATATATATTAAAACAACACAGGTTATTCAAATACAAGAATATTTATTAATTTATATCCAAAGCTTTTCGTTGGCAAACAGTACCAACATCCTCAGGAATTACAATACTTGTAATGTCAACCAGGGAGGAGCTTTGAGTGTATTATTCGATAAATTATTCCTGTAATTGTGTATATTATTTAATCTTAAAAATAATTCTAACAGGAAAACATATTTAATATTCTACATATATATATATATATATATATATATATATATATATATATATATATATGCATTATAAATGTATATAATTTTTATGTTATAATAAATGAAATTATAACAGAAATGTTTTGTTTAGAACAGACGTTAAAGACATCTGTTAGTTCTAATTCTTTTACCGATGTGACTTGAAAGAGGAAAGTTGGTTACAAATAACATTTGTTTTAACTGGTTCTAGCGTATAACTTTATACAATTAAACTAAAGAAAAACAAGTTGTTTGGTTGAGTTTTTATATGCAAGCTACTATTAGTAGAAAGAATTTAAATGCAACTGTACATCCGCTACAGTTTGTTGAAGGGAAGGCTAATCAATTTTCGGCGATCAAATAAAGAGGTCGTGAGGAAGTTAAGTTCTGGATACTAGTGGTTCGGGGATTACATAAGTAATAACACATTAAGGGTCTAGGGGGGTTTGGTACATTTACCATGACAGGATCTTGCCGCCCTTTTTGTTTATTATTTCAAATAATTTGGAAAAGTGAGGAATTTCAACTTGAATGAGACATAGGAAAGTAGAAGCGGGACATTACATACGACTACGAGGGAACTACAATTAACAGAGCAACATTCAGGAGGACAAATCTTTTCAGACTCTTTATGTCGACAGGCGCACTCAAAATTACAATCTCTAAAGCAAAAAAACTTTGCTACAAAAATTTGTATTCAACTTTAATTTGCTAAACCTGCTTAAGAAATTCTAATATTATTCCTTAAATTATTTCAAGTTTTAAATTTTTTTTAAAGAACTAAATTAAATAATTATAGTAATCGATCCAATATACAAACCGAGTCTAGTAGATTTACAACGTACCGAGATTCATGTTTTATTGTTAATTTAAAATTAAATAAAATTTAAGCGTTACGTGACGCCGGGTCTATCGCGGGGTCTCCTTACAGGGTACCTTTTTTCTTACCAGGTTTTTTGATCACGATCTTAGCGAAATATACTGCACTGTTTCATTTCTTTACATCCATTCTTTCCACGGAAAGTGCTTAATGGCTTCGTACATGTCGAGTCTATCAAAATTCCTTCACTCGTCGTAAGGATATTAACCACATGCGGATGTGAGACGAAGGCAGTTAGAAGATGGTCATCACGAGAGGGGGCAGGTTTTGGAGGCGCTGACCCTGGGTCCCAACTTTTTACCTAAGTTTCTTTGTTTTGATTGTTCTTTTAATTATTGTTACTGTTTTTAATATATATATATATATATATATATATATATATATATATATATATATATATATATATACTAATATATATATATGCTAATATATATATATATATATATATATATATATATATATATATATACACATACTATCACTCCTTTGGTGGGTAAATGTATTGGTTTATTTCGGACTTGTCTGAAAACGTGAATTTTGGTTTATTTTAGTTGAGTGTAATAGTTTTCTATAATGTGATTTAACAACAATTTGAAACCTAGTTTCGGGATTGATAAGGGCAATAAACAAGTTGTCGAAAAGTTGCTATAGTTAAATTAATATTAGTTGACTTGTCTGTCAACCGTATTTCCCTTCAACAGTCCCTAAATGAACATTTTTCAAATCGTAATAAGTACCTTACGATAACTATTGTACTGGGTGTGAAGTCAGTGAATATTATTAGAATGTATCTATTTAAATATGTTTTTAGTTTAAACTAGCCAAGAGATTTTCTACTGCTAGATTAATTTTTACAATGTTTAAAATATTTTTGCAAAATAAATTGTAATACACAAAACTGATTTTTGAAGAGATAACTTCTTAACTTCTTTACGAAAGGTCAACAAAACACGAGATTAAAACATTGCTTTCGCTTCACACTATTTCTACAACACATACTTTATAGCATATATCTTACAACATATGATTTCATCTATAGCTGGTTTTGTGTCATGGGTTATGTTGTAGAACAACCGTTTTACACGTAGATTATTATTAAATAGTTTTGTTCAGTTGATAATTAATTTAAATTTTGATAAATCTCAGTAAACATCTAATAAACGATTTTGTTACCCACATTTTTCTACTATGTACATTCTACATTATTATTCTACTTTATTCTACTATTCTACTATGTATAAATATTAGTATTTAATTAATACATTGGTCAAGTAAAGGTGTAAAATTAAATGCGAGACTATATAAGCTCCTACAGGACTATGGAGTCCTACAACCACATTTTGTGTTAGGTATACATGCAGTTTGTGTAAATTTTTACTTTAAAAAATCAAATATTTTAAATAACAGTGCAGGATTTCAAACTTTATAATATAGTGAGATTATTACCAATTTTTAAATGTTCAACCAGAAGGGACTCTTACAAGTTATGTTTTCGTTGTTTAAACGCAAAAGCTTTGCATAATAAGAACGCGGTCACAGCCATCACACTGAGTCTGGACAGTACACCCAGATGGTTGTGAGAGTGGTACCAAATCCTAGACCAGGGTTTCGCAAAGTGTGGTCCGTGGGCGTGGTGTGGGGGATCCGTGGAAGATATTAGACCCTTTATTCCAGTTGTATTCAATTAAGAAGTACATAAAAAATATGTATAAAAACGAAAAGAAAACTTTCTTCCATTCTAAATATCTTCTCTCTATTTTAAATAAATATCTTTTAAGTGATTATTACTAATAAATTTAAAAAAATTGTAAATGGTAATATTTTAGGGGTCCCAAATGACAACATTAGTAATTCAGGGGGTCCTCGACAGTAGTACGTTTGAGAACCCTTGGTCTAGGCCACTGAAACGTTATGCTTTGCTTTGCTGCTTCTGTCAGCTTTTGCACAACCGACTGATGTCTCACCTGCTCAATAATCGACTGTTTTCTTCTATTTGCTGATTTTGTTGTATTTGCCTCTGGACTCTGGGATTGAGAGTCCTTAAAAAAATACACCTCCAATCTAAGTTCTGAAAAAAATTGAGATTGTACAACACAGTTCAATGCAACCTTTAGCTATTCAAGATATTTGACTTTGTTTAAAGAAATCCTCAGACTTTTATTTTGGCTATTCCTTCTTGGTACAGTAAGTTATATTTTACAATTTAACGAACCTTAGTTCACAAATAATTATTATTGAAATAAATATTTCACAAAATTACGTATTGAATAGACTGAAAGAGACTTAGGTAGGTTATACAATCACTAATTACTTGGAATAATTTACTGTAGTTTAATATCAGTAAATAATACACACAGCTTCTAACCACAAATATTTTCATTCTAGTCTTACGTACATTTCGGTTACAAAGTAACCATCTTGTCTCAGAGTATGTATTTTATGTCTCTGAGGATGGCTAGTATGTATTCTCATGTCTCTGAGGACGGTTACTTTATAACCGAAATATATGTAAGACTAGAAAAAAGATATTTGTGGCTAGGGGTTGTGTGTATTATTTATTAGGCTATACTATAGTTGACTATATTCTGTTATTATCGTTTTAGCGATCAATATACTCTCGTGTTTGGAAACCTTTATAGACATTTAAAATAAATTAAAAACTAGTTATAAATTTACAATCAATAAAAATATATTTTTCAATTCCTTCTATTAGTTCACACTTTCCTGATATATATATTTTGTATACATTTTCAATCGCTAATGAAATACGTTTTATTCAATCAAGTTCAAATAATTTTTTTAAAACGTATAGTGGATGACAATTGATGTCAATCCAGTTTTTGCAAATATTTATTCATTAGTTTAAACTTAAAAAAATATTCATCTCCCTGTCGGATTCGAACTGTGGATCTACATGTTCGAATACTAACAACTTTAGCATTGAGCTAACTTTCCAATTGCCGGACATCGATTACTTTAAGAAATATGAAATTATAAGAGAAAGGTTCCTTGAAATAGTGAAGCATTACAAGAGGTGGATAGAATGAGAAGTTATAGACCAACATCAGCTTAATAAATTAGAAACGAAAAAAAGAAAGCGAATAAATAGTAACAAACAAAAACTATAGTCCAACACTTACAAAGAGAAAAATGGAAATTCGCTTTTTATGTTGTCACTTAATATTGCGATTCTGATATATGTATATACATTTTTATATTAATTGTAATAATAAGATAAAAAGTAACTAACATAAAATTTTTCTTTGTCGACTTCAGTAGGAATTTACGTTAAAACATTTTTTTTCTATATTACTTGTTTTACAAATACTTGAAAACAAATATTACTTGAAAACAAATACTATGAAATTAAGTAAGTAGAAAGTAAGTTAAAGAATTTTCTCGTTAGATTAGGTATTTATACGAGCGAAGTGAAGAGAGATAATTCCTTGTCTACTGTTACTGCGAAACTTGTCGACTTTACAAAGAGTCTGTGCGCTGTTTTATCGACTTGGCAAGAAATTCTTTGTCCGCCTATAATTCGTCTCGGTGCGAATCGGATCAGAGGAGACTGCGATACACAGTGGTGTAGGTCAAACACCCGGAATCCGTGTCCTTAAAAACAAGGGGTAAAAAACAGCGTAGACTGCGAGGGGAAATGGCACTAACCTACAGCAACGCGCAGGGGAAGGGAGGGAGGGAGAAATCAATATTTTCGTCTACTGATGCGAAACAAGCTGTACGTTAGGGTAGGTCGTTGGCCCGACTGATGTTCTGCTCTAATAGGACACGCTACTAAAGGAACCTACATTTCACATGAAATCCAACAGGAGCATCAAAGAAATTGACCAGCGGTTTCCCATTCCTACGTCTTGTGTGTTGTATTCAATGCTAACTATTCATAGTTTTGATATTATCATTTCATACTTGACATTATATCAGTGCCATATAGACACATTTTTATATAATATTAATATTGATTATTATAAAGGCATATAAATGGACGTTAATTACATTAGGCAAAATATAACGTTCATTTTTACAGTACTAGTTATTATTCACGTTTTTCATTACTGTCATTAAATTAGATAATTATCAATAAATTTTAATGCGAGTCAGCAAACAAAAAATATTTTTGCTTTTTTAAAATGGCTATAAAATATTTTTCAGTTCCTACTATTAGCTCTCTTTCTCTCTCTCTATGTATACATACATATATATATATATATATATATATATATATATATATATATATATATATATGTATATATATATATATATATATATATATATTGTTCAAAATTTTTATCGTTATTAAAACACTTTTTTATTCATCCACTTAAGTTCAAATACTTTTTTAAAACTTGCAGTGGATGACACTTGATGTTATTACAGTTTTTTCAAATATTAATTCATTGGTCAGCTTAGGTTGGACCTTGAACTGGACTACTATATGTTTGAAATTGATTGAGTGGATAAAAAGTATTTTATTAAGAAATGAAAAATTCATTTAAACACACACACACACACACACACACACACACACACACACACACACACACACACAGACACACACACACACACACACACACACACACACACACACACACACACACACACACACACACACACACACACACACACACACACACACACACACACACACACACACACACACACACACACACACACACACACACACACACACACACACACACACACACACACACACACATATATATATATATATATATATATATATATATATATATATATATATATATATATATATGATAGGCTACACAAGTAGTAGTGGTTTGATTTTAATTATTTAATTATAAGTAACTAAAATAATTTTTTTAATGTTATAGTTTATGTAGTCGAACAACTGTTTAAATAACTACTTAGGTTATTTATTTATAATAATTCTAATTTTTAATGAAAAGTAACTAAAATAAACATTTCTCTGTATTGACCAAAGTAGGAATTAACTTTAAGATTTTTTTATATTACTTGTTTTATATTTAGAAATTAGAATAGATAAAACAACATACTATATATGTATCTTTAAATGATTATTTTATGGGTAAGTAGTATAGGCTTATATAATCTTCACAAAAAAATTATTTTTCGAGAGCAAGTAATCTGACTTGAAATTAAGTTCAGTTTCATATTCTGATTTACATAAAACAACTTAATTAAATTATTTAACTTAATGGAACTTCAAATTAGGACAGTATTTCAAATTTCGTTAAAATATTTGCAACCTTCAAACAAATATGAAAAAAATGCGATGAAAAGTTAATAATTGTTTTCGATATGTTGGTCATAATATTTCAGTCCTATTATTTCCTATTTGTGGGAGAAAGTAATAATAGCAGTTATTTCTGGATTCCCTTACGTATATTTGTGTGACAAGGAGAGAAAGCTCAATTATTAGTTCCTCAAGTATACCAAGAACATCAATAATTCAATTGAACTTATAGTAGTTAGCCGTTAGGCAATAAAACTAATCAACTCATCTCCTTCCCCTCCTTCACTTATACTTTTTCATGTAAACTTCATTATAGTACATTTCGTAAAATCTAAGTACACTGCAGATGATGACGACATTGTCACTGACATGCATTCAATACATGCATTTGTTGTACCTATTTATCATCAAATACATGTATGTGTTTTGATTTCGTAACCATGAAGTTTTCTTTTAATATTTTTTGCCACTTTCTTTCTCATTTTAGCATTTTTGCAAGTAGGTAGGTTTGTTGCAATAATAGAAGTGCTTGTAACTTTTTATTACCTGTCGATCTTTTCGTCGACCAATCTCTCATACCCTGCATTTTCCCATCTCTTACGGGGTTGACCTCTTCTCCTTCCTCATAAAGCTTTCTCTAGAACTTTGCTTTGAAACTTTTTCTTTGCAATCTCTTCTAAATCTCCTAACACTCCATGACGTACTGTAATTTCCACTTCTATACATTACAGCCAAGTGTTTCAATTATTTTATCCGTCCTAATTTTCAATTTTCCACTATCATCATAATCACCTTTCTATAAATCAATCTAAAGTACTTCCATTTTCAAAATCCCACCCATATTCTGATAAATTCGACAATAAGTCTAACAATATAAACCTACTGTGTGCATATTGTGCGTTGTGGATATTTTCACCGTCTCACCGTCTCGCCTACTAAAGGATTTAATCAAAATTTTATAGATCCCGTTTGTCTAGAGTACAAAATAAGTAAGTTACAATTGACCAATTATAGGTTTGTTTTAGGTGTCGTGACAAGTTAGTAGATGAGCCATGTGTCATGAATAATTTATTGTTCAAGCTTTCTTTGTGTTATGTTTACATTGAAATTACTGTTGTTGTGTTAATGTAACGTACTATTAAAATACACTTCTTTAATTTAAACTAATAAAACACTTGTGTTTGTTAAATTGTTTTGATATATCTACCTAATAAGTATAACAAGAGTATAACATATCGTTGTGACACACGCTATGAGTCTTACTTGATTATAGACTTACCGTCGGGAAGTTGAAAGCTAACCTTAAAATCACAGCTGATCAAATTATTCATTGTGTTTTGAGCAGTAGCCTCATTTAGAAGATTCAAATTTTAACCTAAGAACATTAAAATTCAATATTTACTACGTTTACATATACAAAAATAATACGTTTGGGTTTTATACTTAGGGAAGCTTATGTCAAGTGCTAACTTTCAACTTTCATAACTTATTACTCACATTTGAAATTCCAACGTGCGTTTAAGACTAGTGATAAAACTCAAGGTCAAATATACAAAACCCTTGATTTGCTTTGCATGTTCCAGACGTGTTTTTGCAGCCAAATGGTAATTATAGCTTAAGTAACCTAAGTAACGTCAGCAAGTGGAGACATCTTATGCGACTGTTTTAAGCAAAATTGTAAGTGTAAAGCATGTGATTTGTAAAATAGTTATTAATATGTTTTATGGGTTTATACCTCTTTAGTGTATGTCCCGTCGGAGCAGCCTCATATTGCAGTGACTTTTAGTATGGGGACCCAATGTATGGCCTTAAATTGTAGGTGCTTCCCAAATTAGGGTTACTCGTTTAGGGGCTTATAATGTAGAGGCATTTCGATGTAAGTTACTCCTAGTGTCGGGGTTTTCCATTGTAGGGGTTTGTTTACAATTAATTCATACAAATTTCTTTAGAATTTCAATCTTTGGTAAGATGGTTGTTATAAATATTTATTCCTAAATTTCATTGTCAAGAAATACTTTTGCAGTCCAGTAAAAGACTCTCTCTAGTCGATAGCTTTGCTTGGGAATCCTAGGGTCTAGTCATTGGAACTGACCAATGTCCGATATTCGTGGCAACAATACTTTCTTGCATACTTAAGATTAATAAAGGTGGCTATTTATTTCCAGCAGCCAAAACAGTAGTAAACATCAAAATGATAATTAAAATGGTCATGACAATAAGTACTAACATACAATATTCTGTTCTTACTGATATCACTTCGCAAAATAGCCACTACTTACTGATATCACTTGGCAAAATAGCCACTACTTACTGGTATCACTTGGCAAAATAGCCACTACTTACTGATATCACTTGGCAAAATAGCCACTACTTACTGATATCACTTGGCAAAATAGCCACTACTTACTGGTATCACTTGGCAAAATAGCCACTACTTACTGATATCACTTGGCAAAATAGCCACTACTTACTGATATCACTTGGCAAAATAGCCACTACTTACTGATATCACTTGGCAAAATAGCCACTACTTACTGATATCACTTGGCAAAATAGCCACTACTTACTGATATCACTTGGCAAAATAGCCACTACTTACTGATATCACTTGGCAAAATAGCCACTACTTACTGGTATCACTTGGCAAAATAGTCACTACTTACTGATATCACTTGGCAAAATAGCCACTACTTACTGGTATCACTTGGCAAAATAGCCACTACTTACTGGTATCACTTGGCAAAATAGCCACTACTTACTGATATCACTTGGCAAAATAGCCACTACTTACTGATATCACTTGGCAAAATAGCCACTACTTACTGATATCACTTGGCAAAATAGTCACTACTTACTGGTATCACTTGGCAAAATAGTCACTACTTACTGATATCACTTGGCAAAATAGCCACTACTTACTGGTATCACTTGGCAAAATAGCCACTACTTACTGGTATCACTTGGCAAAATAGCCACTACTTACTGATATCACTTGGCAAAATAGCCACTACTTACTGATATCACTTGGCAAAATAGCCACTACTTACTGATATCACTTGGCAAAATAGACACTACTTACTGGTATCACTTGGCAAAATAGCCACTACTTACTGATATCACTTGGCAAAATAGCCACTATTTACTGATATCACTTGGAAAAATAGTCACTACTTACTGATATCACTTGGCAAAATAGCCACTACTTACTGATATCACTTGGCAAAATATCCACTACTTACTGATATCACTTGGCAAAATAGCCACTACTTACTGATATCACTTGGCAAAATAGCCACTACTTACTGATATCACTTGGCAAAATAGCCACTACTTACTGATATCACTTGGCAAAATAGCCACTACTTACTGATATCACTTGGCAAAATAGCCACTACTTACTGGTATCACTTGGCAAAATAGCCACTACTTACTGATATCACTTGGCAAAATAGCCACTACTTACTGATATCACTTGGTAAAATAGCCACTACTTACTGGTATCACTTTGCAAAATAGCCATTACTTACTGATATCACTTGGCAAAATATCCACTACTTACTGATATCACTTGGCAAAATAGCCACTAATTACTGGTATCACTTGGCAAAATAGCCACTACTTACTGATATCACTTGGCAAAATAGCCACTACTTACTGATATCACTTGGCAAAATAGTCACTACTTACTGGTATCACTTGGCAAAATAGCCACTACTTACTGATATCACTTGGCAAAATAGCCACTACTTACTGATATCACTTGGCAAAATAGCCACTACTTACTGATATCACTTGGTAAAATAGCCACTACTTACTGGTATCACTTTGCAAAATAGCCACTACTTACTGATATCACTTGGCAAAATATCCACTACTTACTGATATCACTTGGCAAAATAGCCACTAATTACTGGTATCACTTGGCAAAATAGCCACTACTTACTGATATCACTTGGCAAAATAGCCACTACTTACTGATATCACTTGGCAAAATAGTCACTACTTACTGATATCACTTGGCAAAATAGCCACTACTTACTGATATCACTTGGCAAAATAGCCACTACTTACTGATATCACTTGGCAAAATAGCCACTACTTACTGGTTTTTTCAGCAAACACGCTTCGCACTAGTTCAATGCATTGACCAATGTCGTGAGTCACTGATAAGACTCAAAGACGTCTCTGCTGAAAAATATCAGTAAGTAGTGGCTATTTTGCCAAGTAATATAGAAAAAAAATTAAAAAACCTAAAGGCCCAACACAAAATTGCAAGGTACAATATTCGTTATCTCCGTTTAGTGTCTAGATAAGGTAATATAATCTGGAATTTTATTGACTATTTTCTGAATAAGAAGTGCAGTTCTTGCGATACCCAAGCGAAATAAAAGGACGGATATAGGCATTAGTGTTACAAAGCTATGTAGATGTCCATTATTTTACTTAGTTTTTTAAGAATTTAATCATTTTAGAGAAAATCAAGAATTTAAATCGATATCTTTTTCAATTTGTGACGATATCCTAAAAAGTTGGTAAACTTTTATAAGTTATTATAAAACGTTTTGTAATATTTCGCACACTCTACACGAATAGTTGTATTTTCGTTTTATTGCGACAAAAATTAAGCTGTTATGCTTTGCAGGTTCAGGTTTATGAAGACAGTAATGCAAATAGTCAGAGCATGTTAGCCAATAGTATTACTGTATTAAAGTCCAAAAATATATTGCTTGAAATATTTAAGTTAGTATTGTATATAAAAATTTAATGACATGATGTCATTAAAAAGTGATGACGTGATTTCATGACTTCGAAATAAAACTTTTCTACAACAAACAAAATCTATTTATGTTTAAGTATCAAGAAATACCGATTCTTGGCTAAAATGTTTTCCGCTTGACTCAACCTTTGTTGCTACTACATTTATTACTTACCACTTACCAACCCCCCCTCAAACGTACAGAAATAGTTTCAATGCACGGTCTCTGAGTTAGGGCTT
>JBAIZL010000001.1:124866930-124869430 GCA_036971475.1 Prosapia bicincta
AACGCTTAGCCTATACATATTAATATATTAGACATTTTGCAAATCAATCCTGATATCATTTTATAAAATGCTTAGAACAATAAAATAAATCATAATGACAAATTTCAAGTCTAGTTTAAATATTAAGCTCAAAATAAAACATTTCATTTTAAGAAAAGTTAACAATTAAGTTAGAGATCTCATTAGTAGGCTCTATCATTATTTTATTACTTCCTACAATAAGAATTAGTCTTTATTAAATACATTCCTCAAATAAACGTAAGTTTTATTACACTTTTCTTTCAATTTTTATATCTATTTACGAGGAATGTATTTAATGAAGAGTAATATATTTTTTTTATAATAAAATAATGCGGGTAAAAAAAGCAATTATTAGATGTTGACTAATAAAATTTTTAACAAATTCCATTCAAATCAGATTTTTAAAAAATATGAGATATTTTAATATAGAATTGGATTACAAATACATATTATCGTTATATTGAATTATTTGTATTGAGGTAGATCAAACTTTAAATAAATTAATATATTTATTACCTGATCAAACTATTTATTACATAAATAATCTATGATTATAAATAAATAATAATCTACTTATAAAACAGCTTTTCTACAACATAACCTATAACACAAAATCAGCTGTTACATGAAATCATATGTTGTAATTTAATTCACTTGAGACACCTGACGGGAATATATGCTGTGGGGTATGCGTTGCAGAAATAGCGTGACGTGAAAGCAGTGAACTTCTGTTCACCCCGCGTATAGAAGTTATCACTTCAAAATATTTCCAAAAAGGGTATCTTATATAAGTTTTATTTTAGCAATTCCTACAACAAAATGGCTAAAAATTATTAAAAAATATACACGAATCACAAATAATTGTATATACGCTCTCAATAGTTATAATTGTATTTGTTAGAACGTACTGAAGATGATGAACTTGTCATGAAACGCGTTTGAGTTAGTAAACTATTATGTGTGATTCAGTGTAAAGTTTTATTAACTATTACCTTCTCCTTACTAGTTCAGCTGAAAGATGTAATGCCGAAATATATTTTAATATTTGATTATAAAATAAACCTAGAATCAATATTATTGTTTGTAATTATGTCGGAAAGAAATAATGTAAACAAAAAGTACTAAAGTTTACATAATATTAATCCAGATAAAAAGTAAACTGCCAAAAGTGTTCCCATGGCAACTGTAAAATGCCATTCCTTAAAACGGAACTATAGTGTTGTGAGACTTTTGAGGAAAACTCATTTATGGTTCAAATTCCAACAAGCTAACTTGCTACATCAACGGTTCAGTGTATATAACATTATAAACTTCAATCACTCGAAGACCATTGTTTGGCTGAGGGTGGATTTAAATAAACATTTAATAAAATAATTTCAGCCTAATTCAAATGTCAATTAATAGTTTATTATTATAACTTAACGACATTATATCTCGTCTTTCTAGCGAAGAAAAAGTAGGCTCTTCTTTGAGACACCTCACCAATTACATTTTCTATTTATAATTTGCCGCCTGTAAGTGTTTTGCTTGCTCAAAGAAAGACATATAGGGCTGTAGCCTCCAATCTCCACACAGTTTATTGAATTGTTGTTTATTGATGGGGAAAGCTAGTTGTAGATTTATAAGAGAGCAAATGAAACAGCAATTATTTCATTTTCACTTCGAAATTACAGTTGTTACAACGACAAGTGCATTGAGCTACGATTAAATGTAATGGCCACTGGTTGAGTGATGTGGCTGAGTTAACTTGCCCGACATGCGATAGATTTGGGGAAAAAACGAAAATTGGTTTTAGTCGTTAGAGGAAAACACATGTGGGACTTAAAAATTAATTCATAATGACGAAAAACTTCATTATGCTTGATTAAGAAAAGTGTTGCTTTTAACAATATATTGTCATTAATTAGTGGAATTAATAATAACACTTTAAAAATTAATCATGCATGTGTGGAAAAGATAACATTTTTAACACTGAATTAAGGAAATTACATTATACATAAATTAATAAAATAATTTCATAATTCTCATATGAGAACGACTTCTACACCAAAGTGTTAACTATCTGAAAATTATAAAGAAGGCCAGAATTATAATTTAATTTCAACATTGATTTATTATATGCAATATATATATTTTAATAATATTATTATTATTATATATTTTGTTGCATTAAAATTTTATTCTATATGATTCGGGTGGACCTGCTTTCTTGATCCAGCATTTACTTCCAAAACCTATATGTATAGTCTAAAAAAATATCGATATCTATCCAAGAGGCTTTGGTTTGCAACTCTATAACTTAAATTAGTTTGTGCTATCGTTTATAGTTTACTATGGCATCGTTCGTCTTTCTGCTACATTTTCCAACCTACTACGAAGGTTTCCTTAAAACCCCGTTGTTGTTACCAACATTTAGGTATTTAATCTCCTTTACTTGGAAATTCAGACGATTTGTTTATTGATCAAACACCTTTAAAAT
>JBAIZL010000001.1:124871930-124886930 GCA_036971475.1 Prosapia bicincta
TAGAATTTGCAAAGTGGGCGGTTTGCTGATAAATAACACTAGGCGTAATTAAAGTTTGCATGTTTTAACATTCCGATGCCGATTGTTTTAATAAAACCAATTGCACCAAAAAATAGTTTGACCATTGCAATAATTTAATTTCAGGATAAACAAATTGGATTTTAATTAATTTGTTATACAACTTTTAATTGGCCATAGGTTGGTTCAAACTGGTAACATAGCCTCGTTCAAGTTTTAAAACGCTTTAGAAACACTCAACGTAAAAACAGTGTTCGATTATTCTATTGCTTTAGACTATTTTTTAATTAATTTTATGTGAAAAATATTAACGTGATTGCCCAGCTTGCGGATGTGTTTTACTCTGCATTAGTTCTTTACCCCTCCCCACGAGGAAAGGTTAAATGCAATATGTGCAAGTAGTTTTATTAATTGATTAAATGAGAGAACCACAGAAGAAACAGCCGCCCGCCGTTGGAATTGATTTGCACTCTAATCTGCTCCCTTGAAAACAAAACACTAGAACAAAAAACAAGTTATGACTTTCAATAGTTTATAAAATAATTTCAAAATATTTATGCGCGGTTGCAAGTAAATTGAAAATACAATGCCTATATAAGTTTCTTACAACGCCTAGCTCGTCTAATTATACTGGCGCGTTCGTTTCGAATTTACGATTCTTTCAATTGTAAACTAGTGTGACAACAGAAATTAATATGCGCAATTACATATATATGTTTGTAGGGTCTGGCTATAAACACGTCCCCGCCGGAGGCAGTGAGATGGTATCTGCTACCTCGCTATAATTGCCGGACGTTCGCTTTCCTTCTGTGGGAAGTGATGGCGCAAGTATAATATGATTTACTATAAACACATTTCCTGACGATCTAATTATAATACATTTCTTGTGTGACAATATTCGGTGCAACTGCTTACATAGGCAAATACAAAACTAGATTGTTTTTAGGATGAATTGTGCAAAGTTAAAAAAAACGAAAATATATTGTTGTAGGCTAATATTAATATGACAATAATAATAATTATACAAATAACAAAAGTACCACTACTACTTATAATAATGTTATTACTAATAATATACAATATTATTATTAATATTTGTAACAACATTCAAGTACGTTACTACAAATATTTAAATTCACCTTTTAAATCGTCATGTAAATATTTTGTTTCTTAGGCCTACGAAAACTCTTTCAGTAAAAAGTAATAATATTTCTTAGAGTTTATATTTTGTTTCTTAGACCTACGAAAACTCTTTCAGTAAAAAGTAATAATATTTCTTAGAGTTTATATTTTGTTTCTTAGACCTACGAAAACTCTTTCAGTAAAAAGTAATAATATTTCTTAGAGTTTATATTTTGTTTCTTAGACCTACGAAAACTCATTCAGTAAGAAGTAATAATATTTCTTAGAGTTTATATTTTGTTTCTTAGGCCTACGAAAACTCTTTCAGTAAAAAGTAATAATATTTCTTAGAGTTTATATTTTGTTTCTTAGGCCTACGGAAACTCTTTCAGTAAGAAGTATTAATATTTCTTAGAGTTTATATTTTGTTTCTTAGACCTACGAAAACTCATTCAGTAAAAAGTAATAATATTTGTTAGAGTTTATATTTTGTTTCTTAGGCCTACGAAAACTCTTTCAGTAAGAAGTAATAATATTTCTTAGAGTTTATATTTTGTTTCTTAGGCATACGAAAACTCTTAAGTAAAAAGTAATAATATTTCTTAGAGTTTATATTTTGTTTCTTAGACCTACGAAAACTCTTTCAGTAAAAAGTAATAATATTTCTTAGAGTTTATATTTTGTTTCTTAGACCTACGGAAACTCTTTCAGTAAAAAGTAATAATATTTCTTAGAGTTTATATTTTGTTTCTTAGGCCTAGGAAAACTCTTTCAGTAAGAAGTAATAATATTTCTTAGAGTTTATATTTTGTTTAGAATATATTTATTGTAGTAATTTTTTTCATGAAAGTTCAACATTGCAGGTTGTTTCTTAAGATAATATATTTTAGGTAACTATAACTTTTTTTTAGGCCACATTTTTCTGCCTTTCCGAACATTACAGTATTTTCCTTGGTTGATGCAATAAACAGTACTATTTAGGTTTTGAAAATGGATTAATTCCGAAACGCGACCACAAAGGAAAATAATCTAATATTATGAATGACAGAAAAATATGGCAGAAATTTATATATATATCAAAATTGTATAATATATTATAATTAATTATAATAAATGATATAATTTATATTATATAATAAAATAAATACAAATATTTAAAATACAAGATTAGATTTAATTTATTTATTATTCAAAGATTTTGATTATTAAATTCATATTATAAATAAATACATACATATATATATATATATATATATATATATATATATATATATATATATATATATATATATATATATACTATATATATCGTGATATTTCACGTTGTCCATTATGTTTTCGTTGCACTGACTTTATGAAGTTTTTATTTTAATTGTTAGTGGTGGAAAAGAAATAGTTAAAAATTAAAATAATAACTTCATATATATATATATATATATATATATATATATATATATATATATATATATACAGTAACCAATTTATTCACAACTCTAACGCAGAACACACCCTTATTAATTTCTCTGCTACAGTGATCTACAGTTAATTGTTTTTGTCGTTCTCTCAAGGAACCAAATGCCGACACTAGTGCTCAATGTGTAATTAAAAAAGCATCGCTATTTACAGCCCCAATATGCACTCCTTCCAGTGGTCAATAAATCGCAGTAGCAGCGTATGTAATCAGGCCGCGCTATAATGCCAACCAACTGTTTGCCTCCATAACTGTGAGCACAAACTGTATTAGCCAACGTGTCGCGGAGAGACGATATAATATGTCACACTCACCGGATTTACTTGCTGCTAGACTGCTTACAACGCTTTCAGTGGAGTTGATGGTACTTGGAACTTTTCAATTAAAAACTTTCTAAACTGACAATATTTCATCTGCGTCTTACCAGAGAATATTCCTCTTTTTACAAAACTAGTATTAAAGCAAGTGTATATGGAATCAATCAGTTAGAAACTGAGGACACCTGAAGCAGTTAAGTCATATAGTTGTAAATATTTTAGTTGTAAATTTGATACTCGTGTCTCATGTATTTTTTGGGGGAAAATTACTTAATTAAGGGCTATGTCTTTATACTACTGCAGCTGGCCTATGTACTTTAACATTACTACAAATATGTGTAGAATTATATAACTGTAACTATACGTCCTTTAACAATGCTGTAACTAGATTTGCTTCATTATAACTGTAGGTGTATGTGCTTTAATATTAATGTAACTGCAAATACGTTATTATTACTTCAATTATGCAAGGTTTAATATTAATGTAACTATATGTGCTTTCATATTACTATAGCATTAGGTGTTTTAATATATATTACTGTATTTATATCTATATATGTTACTGTAACTTTACGTTCTTTAATATTCCTCTTTTTACAAAACTAGTATTAAAGCAAGTGTATATGGAATCAATCAGTTAGAAACTGAGGACACCTGAAGCAGTTGTCATATAGTTGTAAATATTTTAGTTGTAAATTTGATACTCGTGTCTCATGTATTTTTTGGGGGAAAATTACTTAATTAAGGGCTATGTCTTTATACTACTGCAGCTGGCCTATGTACTTTAACATTACTACAAATATGTGTAGAATTATATAACTGTAACTATACGTCCTTTAACAATGCTGTAACTAGATTTGCTTCATTATAACTGTAGGTGTATGTGCTTTAATATTAATGTAACTGCAAATACGTTATTATTACTTCAATTATGCAAGGTTTAATATTAATGTAACTATATGTGCTTTCATATTACTATAGCATTAGGTGTTTTAATATATATTACTGTATTTATATCTATATATGTTAATGTAACTTTACGCTCTTCAATATAACTGTTACTGAATGTGCTTTATTATAACTGTAGCTATAAGTACTTTAATACTACTGTAACTATATGCGCTTTAATAATACTGTAGCTCTAAGCCTATGTGTTTTTTTTAAACCGTAACTACCCGCAGGGGTGACTACCTACAAAGAGGGGTTTGGCGTCTCTCGCGGTACCCCAGTCTAATAATACACCATTGACAACACTCACTTTTACAGTATTCAATACCACACAACACACAAAACACAAACACACACACACACACACACACACACACACACACACACACACACACACACACACACACACACACACACACACACACACACACACACACACACACACACACACACACACACACACACACACACACACACACACACACACACACACACATACACACACACACACACACACACACATACACACACACACACACACACACACACATACACACACACACACACACACACACACACTCACACACACATACACACACACAACCAACAACACAATTCTACCAACACAATTCTACATGGTAATATTAACATCTTCTCTTAAAGATTTTGACTGGTCAGGACCGTTGCCCTTTGGGAATGCTGAAAAGACCAGAGCTTGACAAACTCTGGTCCTGGATGTTCCTGTGACCTTGCTCTGCCGAAGACGTATACGCGGTTTCTGGGAGTGTTCGCGGTGCACAGGTGTCTGAGCCTGTGCACAGTATTACGAGTTCTCAACTGAGGACCATTCAGTTAAGCTAAGGAGGAAAACTATGGGCTCTAGAATACTGGGTGTTGGATATGATCGAAAGTGATTCATGGGTGTACCCATTCTCATAGTCTCGCCCGTAACGTCTGACATGATAGTTAGCTTAAAATTTAATTTATGAATAACAAACGTCAAACCTGATTAGAGGAAAAAGGCGTCGACCGGCTTCGAAGGATGCGCCTATTTTAGAAAATGTTTGCAGAAATTTTTGGTAGTAACCACAGGTGAACTATAACCGAAGTTTCTAGTAGTGTCGTGTGTAGTAGTTAAAAAGGTCCTATCGAAAGTGTTACCATTTCCGATTAATATGGCAGTAACTGGATGTGTAGGTGCTCCTGTGTCTTCCATAAGGAAATTACACAATGTAACACTGCTTTTAGAGATAAGTAATCCTAAGTAATCGATTTCTTTATTAAAGATGACCTCCTTCTTTGATCAAATTAATGTTTCTGTGGCCCCCCACCAAACCGAAGTAGGTAGTTTTGTTTATACTCAACGAAGGGAGTGATCACCTGTACGTATTCATTGCACTTGGAATTGGATGAAATAAAAAGAGATGTAGTCGCCGAATGCGTAACAGACGATGTACGCATTATGGAAACCGATCAGGGTCAGACAGGGCCAACTGTTATATTTGGGAAACCATTTATCCCTACGCAGGATATCAACGACTTTCTGTGCAACATTACGTTCCGAATCTTAGTCGCTGCTACAAATGTCAACGATTCAGACATTTACGTACCTCATGTATGAAAGCAGAAGTCTGTGGTTAGTGTGGTAATTAAGAAAATATTTAAAAGGCCTATAAAATGCTCCAAAATGAGCCTACTGTACTTGTGATCACCCTGCTCGCTTCTTTAACTGCCTAAAGTTCAAGGCGAAGAAAGAGATCCTTGGTATAAGGGCAAAAAAGGATATACTTTTTGGAAGCGAAGAAGAAGCATAGGACGAAACATCTAGATATAAAAATAAATTCTATGCTGCAGCTACCACGTCTGGAAATTCATTCTAACTGTGTAGAGTTGAACAAGAAATTAGAAGCTCTCATTCAACAAGTTAGTCAGCTACTAGCTCTCTTCACCATATCGTCTGCTAAGCCAAATGTTGTACAAAATGATTTACATTATATGCTAGGTACCTCAACTAAAATTCTTGTTGAGCGAAATAAGTCTAACAGGGACAACTATTCATAACGATAGTAAATCGGTAAATTCTATCAAAAGTTCCTAAAAACAGTGACATCCAAAATTGCGCTTTCCAAATTAGGTGCTGAAACTAAGAACAACAAAAGATGGCCTAATACCGTCTCCCCTCCGTCTTTAACAAATGTCTCAGTTTCCATCTCTGAAACAGTGGGGATGGAATGCGAGGAAACGTTGTTCTGAAACTTCTAAAGTTGCAGACCTACAATTAGAAAATTATATCAGTGTGAGGCAGGTGAATCAGTTTCTCTGATCACGTATCTTCGTTATTACGGAAAGTGTGACACAGTGCAACATTACCGCGGGAAGAGTCACATTGAGGATCTCAAGGTAGTTGTGAGAGATGTGTCTCCAATGTTCAATGAAGAGTCACATCTCAATGAATCGCTAAATTTACATCTAAGGGAGTATTCAGGTTTTATACCGGATTCATTATAGAAAATATAGCTAAAGGTGGCTTAGCCACTATCTGTTACGATGTGTATGTCTATAAGTATCTATAAACAAGTCGAAATACTTGATCAGTTGCTAAGTCAAAAGATATCAAGAACTGACTGACCCTGGGATAGAACTGCGTAGAAAATATCAATCATTCATTCAACGTACGTATCGAGATTAAAGTTATTTTAATTTCTTTCTGTCATCACACTTCTGAAGTAATCGCGGCGTTATACAGACAGCTGCTAATAACACGTGTTAGGCATCTACTTCGACTTTAGCCATCTTAGAAATTTTCACTTAGGCCAGTCACCACCTACGATAGGCAGATGTATGATTGACAGACAAATTCAAGCGCCTGTACTGTTTAACAAAGGCCAGACTGTACGGAGCTTCTCAAAAGCCTGTTTTGAAGGACAACAAACCCGGATACGGTAAAATGAATAGACAGACTTGTATTAGGAGCAGTGCGTACCGCATTGCATAGACCTGGCCACACCTAACCTCTACAGCCAGTTTTGGCCATCTGTTATCGTGAGAAATGCAAATACGTATTTTACCAAAGTTTTAATTTACTTTAAATCTGTATATTAGTGTGTGTGTACGTTTCTTGATTTTACAATTTCAACATAGCCTATAGTACATTTATATAAAGGTAAAAAATATTTTCCTTAACGTTTTTGACAGCATGAACATACGAATGTAATACATTTATTTGGTTGTAAATTATCACTAAATCGTTCCGAACCGAATAATAATAGTTGCGACTACATCTACGACTTTAGTGGAAGGTTTAAAGAAAGCGTCCATGTCAACTCAAAGCAATGATTCTCCAGCAATACTACATCAGTTTTTCCTTGTACTTTGTGTAATCTTACCCATATTCCAGCTACCCTTCCATGTCCGGACGCTATAAAGGCGTAGTGGATACATATATCACTGTTTAAGAGAGAGCCTATCTTGAGGAACCGCCAAACTTTGCAATAATGATCTATTTCCTCTCATAGATTATTGGGATGTGATGACTTATAATTTTAATCTTACCTGTGATTCACAATATATTTCATCCCTTGAAAACGATAAGGCCCTTTGCGTTAGAGAACGCTCGCGCGCTTTCGTACACACACACACACACACACACACACACACACACACACACATACAGGTAAAATCTCATAAGTTTAATCCTAAATTCCATAGAGCAAAAAGCATCGATTCACCTTCGTCAAGTATTGACAAGCATACGTTATTACATAACCAGATGGGCAAAGAGAAAAGGCCCGGAGAATTGGGGGCCACCGCTACTTGACAAGGTAGCGGCTACGTAGGATTCTATATTTGTGGATTTTGTAGGATGACAAAGTTAGCGTTTTCACACTTAGTAGAAACATTTGCTTCTTTATCATGAGAGAATACTCATTCTGAAACCAGCAAAGCAAGTATTTGTAATCCCTGGCACTATGTGCGTAACTGTCTCTTGTAACAGGTCTTTAAACCTTTCAATCTTCTTTTCTGAGACTCATGTCCCACTCTCCTAGGCTCCTCTTGAACATCACTACCAGAACCTCCTTTCACTCTACTTCTCTTGCCAAATATTTCAGACTAATTTCAGCCATGTTTTTTTGCAATACCGTTAGCCCGATCGTTAGCAACACTTTTCTATCCCCTCTTATTTTCCTAAAAAGACTCAAAGTTGTTTTGGACTCTCAAAATATCCCCGTATTTCATATTCCCTTTCTTTTCACCTCTTACCTTCGCCTCCTAAAATACGTATCAGCCTAAGCCATATGTTACCTAATAGTTTTGAGTTCCAAGTGAATGTAGTGTATTTAGTTGGTAAAACATTCGAGTTATAAATCCATCCCCAATTTACACTTTAGTCTAGTCTTCAATTTTTGTAGTAGAAATTTATTAATTTTGTAGTAATAGTGTTAATCATAGATTTAAGTTAATTTGTAAGTCACTAAGGCACATAGTAAACGTGTCTACAGAAAGAACTATTTTGTAACCAACATCACGTTAGTTATTAGACATAATTAGTTAGATTTAAGTCACACTATCATACTTAATTTGATTTCACACTTACATACACACACGTAAGTCGTAAGTGTGAAAGAAAGTCATTGAAATAAAAAAAGAAAGTTAGTAAGCCAATCTCCTTCATGTTACGAAATAAACATTGCCCCCAGAATAACAACTGCTTCGTCCACTTTCCTAACCATAAAACGTCCTGCCTATGTAGAAACCCAGCCCATACCAGAGGCCCTGTTCCCACATTCCCCAGTGCCATTGCAGTAGACACTGCATAACCTCGGGGGCATCAAGACCCATCCTTATCTGAATGAATGCCTGTTTAATCAAAAGGTAGTGTTAATATAGGGTTTATTAAGCCAATCATAATATTTTGCTCCTAATATTTTCGAATTTTATTATTTTGTGTATGTAAAATGTGTTTCTAAACAATTTTGATAAAGAATTTAAGGATAATTGTGATTTAAAAATGTAACATTATGAAGAATTATCACAAAGTAGTGTGCCTCTTTAGCGCCGCGTGCAACAAGTGCCAACGCCTCTCTAGTTGCAGATTGGAATATTAGTTTACGTTGCAATCAGAGAGAGTTGCGACTCTTGTGATTCTATTATCCACAAAGTGAGCGTTGATAAGGTTAACAATCTAACAATGTGTTTTTTATGTAAAGAGACATTACAGGATTTGGTGAGTGTCATGAATCATGTAGTAAGTGAATGAATCTTCCTCTTGGTTTGAAGCATTAGACGGAATGCAATTAGTCTGAAATAGAGAATATTAAACATAAAGGTAGAGTAGTTTGACTTTTTTTCCCAACAGATTCATATGGCTGTGACGTACTTGAGACTTAAGTAGCCTACAACACTTTGTATTCTGTTTATGTATTTTCATTAACGAGCCTACATTAATAATTAGCGAAGAAAAAAAGCCATTCATTCGTTTTTTTTGACTTCATTAGATAATTAAGAAAAGAAATTATGCATTTAAAAATATTTATAGTCTTACAAAATTTATATGTTGCTAATATATAATGCATTTGTTCTTAGTATTAGTAGACCAATTACAAACGTTTATTTAGAGGCTAATTATTAAATTTACAATACTGTAGCCCTACTGATGGAAAAAAAAATTGAATATGTTCAACTACCTTACTGAAAACGCAACTTAGAGTCATGTTATTAAAATTTTGCAGATTGTCATGTTTATTTTGCCTTATTATCTTGAAATTACTATTTTTTACATAAATATAGGCTTTTTGGAAACAGAAAACGTGTATACGGTTAAAATAGATTTGATTGTATAGGTATATAAAAAGAAAAATGATTGTAACATAAGCTAACCGATTGCTGTATTCGACTGTAAAGTTATTATTTTGATGAGTAGATATATCCAAATCTAATATGTTATTGGTAGATTTTTAGTGGAATAATAATAATGTAATTGATAATAAAATATATTTTACAAAGAAACATTCACTTTAAACAGGGTGATCTGTGTTTGTTCATTGGGTTATGTTTGTAATCTTTCAAATTTTAACTATTAGGCTTATTTACGGTTTGTGACGTTTAAAATAAGTTTTTTTTTTGTTTAAAATATTTTAGTAATGGGCCTATATTAAAAAATAAATCGGCATTGCACCAATTTTTGTCAACTAATGCAAACTCATAAACTGCTGATTTGTATTCTTTTCAAATATTAAAAAAATTGCTTAGTGAGGTTTTGATTGAAAGGTTATTTGGGTTTAAAAACCAAAATTTACATTTAGAAAGTTCTGAGTCTTGACAATCACCCGTTAGAAGATACAGTACTGCCCTAGTCAGGCATTTATAAAGAGGTAACAGATTTAATAATGTGTTTTAATATAAAACTTTTTTCGTGTTGAGTTTTCGCGTGCCTGGGGGCGTGGCCTACTATCGAAAGTTAAGGGTAGCAAAGGAAGCCATATTGATGACGTCATGGTGGGCATGGGGCACGCACTCTATAGGTCGTGTCAGGCAGCGAGACCCACAATGTTCCCGAATACAATATTCACAAGATATATTGGTTTCGTATTTTGGGAACTTCTCAGCAGTAGGTGTCTCAAAACTTGGGACAGTATTCCACCCAGAGGTCGAGGAGACATCATTCCAATATATTACCGTATTCATGGCTTTACATTTGTTTCGCAATAGATTTATACAACAGCGTTCCTTCAAGTTAGAATACGAACAAATATTCATATAGGCCAACGCTTGATGTAATATTATGAAGTATAAAGCATAAAATATTACAAATGAACTAAAATTCTTCTAATATAAGAATTTCGTTATTATTTGTTTCTCCTTAATAAATTGATTTTATTTTGAAATTCCCAAAACCTTTTATTTATTTTCAATGCTTGTAACAAATAGCCTATAGTTTCTTAAAGAAGGTTTATCAATCATTTCGTAAAGGCTTAAATGAAATAAAAATTTTAATGCAATAACCCATCCATCAAAATTGATCAATCAAAATATTTGAACGAACAATTAGCCTAATGTAAGAAAAAACATTTTTGAAGTCATTCCCTAATTAGGTCAACAAAGAAAATTTCTATTGTAGTTACTTTTTATTAAATAATTACAATTAATATAAATAAAGTAACATAACGTAAGAGTTAAAATAGCTCTTATTTCTACATAATCTACAAGATAAAATCAGTTGTTTTATGAAATCATGTTATTACTAATTTTAAGCCAAATGGGACGAAATACCTATTCGCATACATTACCCCTTTTGTGAAAAGTTTTTCTCTCGTATATAATTAAAATTAATTTTTCAAAATAAATAAATCAATTAATATTTGAAAAAAAACTGTAATAACATCAATTGTCATCCAGTTCAAGTTTATGTAAATGTATTTAAACTTGAGTGGATGAATAAAAAGTATTTGATTAACAATTGAAAATTTGAACACACACACACAAACACACACATACATATACACACAAACACACACACACACACCCACCCACCCACACACACACACACACACACACACACACACACACACACACACACACACACACACACACACACACACACACACACACACACACACACACACACACACACACACACACACACACACACACACACACACACACACACACACACACACACACACACACACACATACACACACACACACACACACACACACACACACACACACACACACACACACACACACACACACACACACACACACACACACACACACACACACACACACACACACACACACACACACACACACACACACACACACACACACACACACACACACACACACACACACACACACACACACACATACACACACGTTCATCTATATATATATATATATATATATATATATATATATATATATATAACACACACACACACACACATATATATATATATATATATATATATATATATATATATATATAAGTATAGCGTGAACAAATAGGGATCGAAAAAATAGCTGAAATCAAAATTGTGAGTGTTTTGATAAAATTGTTACTTCAAATTTTTTTTTTTTTAATTATACCTTTAACATACAGGCCAGCTCATCAATCTACAGGCCTATACAATATGTTTAGTTACCTTCAGTTTCAGTTCAGTAACATACTTTTAAATATAGGGTTCATAACTCAACAGTAGTCTAACAATAACTTATTGCCTATATCTTAAAGTTAACATTAAAATAATACCCTCAATATACAGGCCAGCTCATCAATCTACAGGCCTACAATATGTTTAGTTACCTTCAGTTTCAGTTCAGTAACATACTTTTAAATATAGGGTTCATAACTCAACAGTAGTCTAACAATAACTTATTGCCTATATCTTAAAGTTAACATTAAAATAATACCCTCAATATACAGGCCAGCTCATCAATCTACAGGCCTATACAATATGTTTAGTTACCTTCAGTTTCAGTTCAGTAACATACTTTTAAATATAGGGTTCATAACTCAACAGTAGTCTAACAATAACTTATTGCCTATATCTTAAAGTTAACATTAAAATTATACCCTCAATATACAGGCCAGCTCATCAATCTACAGGCCTACAATATGTTTAGTTACCTTCAGTTTCAGTTCAGTAACATACTTTTAAATATAGGGTTCATAACTCAACAGTAGTCTAACAATAACTTATTGCCTATATCTTAGAGTTAACATTAAAATTATACCTTTAACATACAGGCCAGCTCATCAATCTACAGGCCTACAATATGTTTAGTTACCTTCAGTTTCAGTTCAGTAACATACTTTTAAATATAGGGTTCATAACTCAACAGTAGTCTAACAATAACTTATTGCCTATATCTTAGAGTTAACATTAAAATTATACCCTCAATATACAGGCCAGCTCATCAATCTACAGGCCTACAATATGTTTAGTTACCTTCAGTTTCAGTTCAGTAACATACTTTTAAATATAGGGTTCATAACTCAACAGTAGTCTAACAATAACTTATTGCCTATATCTTAGAGTTAACATTAAAATTATACCCTCAATATACAGGCCAGCTCATCAATCTACAGGCCTACAATATGTTTAGTTACCTTCAGTTTCAGTTCAGTAACATACTTTTAAATATAGGGTTCATAACACAACAGTAGTCTAACAATAACTTATTGCCTATATCTTAGAGTTAACATTAAAATTATACCCTCAATATACAGGCCAGCTCATCAATCTACAGGCCTACAATATGTTTAGTTACCTTCAGTTTCAGTTCAGTAACATACTTTTAAATATAGGGTTCATAACTCAACAGTAGTCTAACAATAACTTATTGCCTATATCTTAGAGTTAACATTAAAATTATACCCTCAATATACAGGCCAGCTCATCAATCTACAGGCCTACAATATGTTTAGTTACCTTCAGTTTCAGTTCAGTAACATACTTTTAAATATAGGGTTCATAACTCAACAGTAGTCTAACAATAACTTATTGCCTATATCTTAGAGTTAACATTAAAATTATACCTTTAACATACAGGCCAGCTCATCAATCTACAGGCCTACAATATGTTTAGTTACCTTCAGTTTCAGTTCAGTAACATACTTTTAAATATAGGGTTCATAACTCAACAGTAGTCTAACAATAACTTATTGCCTATATCTTAAAGTTAACATTAAAATTATACCCTCAATATACAGGCCAGCTCATCAATCTACAGGCCTACAATATGTTTAGTTACCTTCAGTTTCAGTTCAGTAACATACTTTTAAATATAGGGTTCATAACTCAACAGTAGTCTAACAATAACTTATTGCCTATATCTTAAAGTTAACATTAAAATTATACCCTTAATATACAGGCCAGCTCATCAATCTACAGGCCTACAATATGTTTAGTTACCTTCAGTTTGAGTTCAGTAACATACTTTTAAATATAGGGTTCATAACTCAACAGTAGTCTATTAATAACTTATTGCCTATATCTTAAAGTTAACATTAAAATTATACCCTCAATATACAGGCCAGCTCATCAATCTACAGGCCTACAATATGTTTAGTTACCTTCAGTTTCAGTTCAGTAACATACTTTTAAATATAGGGTTCATAACTCAACAGTAGTCTAACAATAACTTATTGCCTATATCTTAAAGTTAACATTAAAATTATACCCTTAATATACAGGCCAGCTCATCAATCTACAGGCCTACAATATGTTTAGTTACCTTCAGTTTGAGTTCAGTAACATACTTTTAAATATAGGGTTCATAACTCAACAGTAGTCTAACAATAACTTATTGCCTATATCTTAGAGTTAACATTAAAATTATACCCTTAATATACAGGCCAGCTCATCAATCTACAGGCCTACAATATGTTTAGTTACCTTCAGTTTGAGTTCAGTAACATACTTTTAAATATAGGGTTCATAACTCAACAGTAGTCTAACAATAACTTATTGCCTATATCTTAGAGTTAACATTAAAATTATAAAACAAATATGCTCATTTGCTTTGCATAAATAATTCTGTCATAAATAATGTGACAGAACAAAAGTCGGAATTAAATACTAAATCTCAGAAGGATTTAAAAAAATCACTATGATAACCCGTAAATATGTTTATTACAAATGTGATTATATCTGTAAGTAGAGTCCCTAAAGCTGACATTGTCTCTGTATCTCTTCTTCTAAATAATTGTTTTTTTCCTTATTTCATATAACTTTTTATTTACCTACATAGACCTATGCTATTAGAGTTTTGTCTCGATTTTATCAACTTCATTTGTTGAATATCACATTATTACTAAAATAAAATTAATTTATGTGGATAAATTTTTAATTTTGGTGTTTGTAATAGAGCATATCCAAAATACTGACCCTGGGGCAAACCAATGGTTATGTTGTGAACAGGCTCTATTTAATTATCGTTGAATTTAATTAGGTTGATACATTACACCCAAGGGTAAACGGAGAAATCGAAACGGCATTTCAGTCACTTTATTGCATTTGTATAGTCATGTAAATGTTGAAAGCCTTTCACTGATAACTTTAATTATTAAAACAACAGTCGCTGATACAGTATACTTTCTAGAAATAATGTCCAC
>JBAIZL010000001.1:124891930-124949430 GCA_036971475.1 Prosapia bicincta
TACAAGATAGAATTAAATAACTTATTCTTTGAACAACATGGCTACATCTGCTTAGAAACATATTCAACCTTAAAATTTTAAATGTGATGAAAATAAATTAAAAAACCGAAATCACATAAATAAGAAAGAACAACCTTGCAGAAAATAAAGGTATAAACAAATATTAATTTTAAAGGCAATGAAGAACATGAATACAGGTTACAATAAACTTACTGGTCGGTTTAGTAATGGATATCTTCTTGAATTTTGCAGTAAAAGATGATATAGGCCTATTAAGATGTAGTGGTAGCATTAACAAAAAGTAGCACAAAAACGTTAGTTAATTCCTACTTAGGTTAATTAACAAAAACATATTTTAGTTACTTTTTATTAAATAATAACAATAAATACTGTATATATATATATATATATATATATATATATATATATATATATATATATATCGCAATATGTATTCTTGTGTATTAATAAAGAACTAAGTCAAAATACAAATACAAGAATTATTTAATTGTAATTAATAATTGTAATTCATTTATAATTATAATTTTATATAATTTATAATTTTAATTTTAATTAATTTATAATTGTAAATTCAATTATAATTCTTGTATTTGTATTTTTACTTAGTTCTTTATATATATAGGCCTATATCATTAATTCAAATTCCTCGCATATATATATATATACATATGACAGAATCACTACATTAAGTGGGGAAATAGAAAGTGAAAATATTTATTAAAACTAATAATTAAATTTATTTAATGAATTAATGTTTGAAAAAAATTGTATTAACATCAAGTTTCATCCACTACAAGTTTTTAAAAAAATATTTGAATTTGAATGTATTAATAAAAATTATTTTATTAACAATTGAAATGTTTAACAAGATATAAATACATAATATGAGAGTGGACACTAATAATAGGAATTGAAAAATCAGATTAAATAATGGAGAAAAACAATACTAAAAACCAAAACCTTTAGGAGATAAAACATTCATAGCAAACGTAACTGTGCAAGCTTCTGCTATTTACATAAATGCTTTAATTAAATTATAATTACAATAATGCAGAGCTAAACGTTAAGTTAACATTCCTTGACCTTACATTGCTTAGGTCAGCAATAAATTAACATTATTCGATATAAAGAGGGTATCGCAGACTGGTATTTTTGTGGGAAGGAATCGATTGAAGGTCAGATCAGGTGAATGCGTGACAAGGCTGCGTGCACGCACGCCCGTGACACTCTTCTAATTGAGGTTATGTACAAGTATATCACGTCCTGTACCTGCAATTATAACTCGGTACGCACGTGTTGGTTATCCTATAGTGTAATAAATATGTTACAACTTAATAACATGCTTTAACTTTCAGAGGAGAATTTAATGCCCGTTAAAGCCACAACATGAGGACACGTGCTATGCTGTGCTTAAACATTAAATACTTTACTAAATATACAAAAAGTAACGTTTAGTGTAGAAAAATACTCAGCATACTTGTAACAGTGTACATAGATTTTTACAATTTAGTTAAAACCAATAAAAAGTATTTTTACGTGTATTTTCACTACTATATGCGATAATATGTGTTCTAAAAGCTTTAATTTAGAGTAGTATTTTTGTTTATAATACTATAATTATAGGTGTTACACTGTTGTAAGGTTAGTACATTCTTAACATGATTGTTTTATTAGTGGCATAGCTGTAGAGATCTGGATGAACAATTACTTTAGTAAATGCTCCACGCCGCCAAGGAGACATAGTTCTCCCTCTGTCCTACACAAGGGGAGAATCACCTTCGTCCTATTTGTAACAGACAATTTTTCTCTTGAATCTCTTTTTTTGCATTAATATTTTCTTTAATGTTAACACCCTGATCAAATCTTTCAAGGCTTCTTGTCTAATGTATAGAATGTCGTACGAAGACTTTAACGTCGATTTAACAATTTCACAGTGAAACTGACAGAAATAACAGTATGTATAGGATCAACCAATATCATAAACATTTACCTGTCGCTATAGACAGTTTTAAGAAACACTTAAATAAAGTATTAAATAAAGCTGTAATAATTCACAACTTCGAAAACAAAATCGCAAACTGTGTGGTAACTGGTAAAGAAGACAACACCGGAAGAGTTGCTTGGGGAAGTAATAAAGATATAAAATAACCCTGTTTTAAAAATATTTATTCAGTTTAGTGTTTCGAATTATTAATACATAATATCGTAGAGTTATAAAAGGAAATAGTATTTCATAAATAATAGAGGAAATGTAATTATATCATTACTAAGGATTTTATGTAGATTTTAGGTAGATTATATATAAATATATAAAAATAATGGAAGGTATAAAAAAGGGCTTTAGAAACAGATGAAAGTATGATAATATTAAGGGATTAAGTACAAGGTAGAACTTATTCTTTGAAAAACATGCCTACATCTGCCAAAAAATGTATTCAACCTTAAAATTTTAAATGTGATGAAAATAAATTAAAAAAACGAAATCACATAAATAAGAAAGAACAAACTTGCAGAAAATAAAGGTATAAATAAATATTAATTTTAAAGACAATGAAGAACATAAATACAGTTTACAATAAACTTATTGAAGTCGGTTTAGTAATGGATATCTTCTTGAGTTTTGCAGTAAAAGATGCGAGGAATTTGAATTAATGGTATAATAAGATGTGATGGTAGCATTAACAAAAAGTAGCACAAAAAGTTAGTTAATTCCTACTTAGGTTAATCCAAAAACATATTTTAGTTACTTTTTATTAAATAATAACAATAAATACTGTATATATATATATATATATATATATAAATATCGCAATATGTATTCTTGTGTAATAATAAAGAACTAAGTCAAAACACAAATACAAGCATTATTTAATTGTAATTTATAATTGCAATTAATTTATAATTATAATTTTATATAATTTATAATTTTAATTTCAATTAATTTGTAATTGTAAATTCAATTATAATTCTTGTATTTGTATTTTGACTTAGTTCTTTATATATATATATACATATGACAGAATCACTACATTAAGTGGGGAAATAGAAAGTGAAAATATTTATTAAAACTAATAATTAAATTTATGTTTAAATTTAATGTTTCAAAAAAACTGTATTATCATCAAGTTTCATCCACTACAAGTTTAAAAAAAATTCTTTAACTTGAATGTATTAATACAAATTATTTTATTAACAATTGAAATGTTTAAGATATAAATACATAATATGAGAGTGGACACTAATAATAGGTATTGAAAAATCAGATTAAATAATGGAGAAAAACAATACTAAAAACCAAAACCTTTAGGAGATAAAACATTCATAGCAAACGTAACTGTGCAAGCTTCTGCTATTTACATAAATGCTTTAATTAAATTATAATTACAATAATGCAGAGCTAAACGTTAAGTTAACATTCCTTGACCTTACATTGCTTAGGTCAGCAATAAATTAACATTATTCGATATAAAGAGGGTATCGCAGACTGGTATTTTTGTGGGAAGGAATCGATTGGAAGGTCAGATCAGGTGAATGCGTGACAAGGCTGCGTGCACGCACGCCCGTGACACTCTTCTAATTGAGGTTATGTACAAGTATATCACGTCCTGTACCTGCAATTATAACTCGGTACGCACGTGTTGGTTATCCTATAGTGTAATAAATATGTTACAACTTAATAACATGCTTTAACTTTCAGAGGAGAATTTAATGCCCGTTAAAGCCACAACATGAGGACACGTGCTATGCTGTGCTTAAACATTAGATACTTTACTAAATATACAAAAAGTAACGTTTAGTGTAGAAAAATACTCAGCATACTTGTAACAGTGTACATAGATTTTTACAATTTAGTTACAACCAATAAAAAGTATTTTTACATGTATTTTCACTACTATATGCGATAATATGTGTTCTAAAAGCTTTAATTTAGAGTAGTATTTTTGTTTATAATACTATAATTATAGGTGTTACACTTGTTGTAAGGTTAGTACATTCTTAACATGATTGTTTTATTAGTGGCATAGCTGTAGAGATCTGGATGAACAATTACTTGGCGGCGTGGAGCATTTAACAGATTGGTTTTTAAATCTGTTAAATGCTCCACGCCGCCAAGGAGACATAGTTCTCCCTCTGTCCTACACAAGGGGAGAATCACCTTCGTCCTATTTGTAACAGACAATTTTTCTCTTGAATCTCTTTTTTTGCATTAATATTTTCTTTAATGTTAACACCCTGATCAAATCTTTCAAGGCTTCTTGTCTAATGTATAGAATGTCGTACGAAGACTTTAACGGCGATTTATCTATTTCACAGTGAAACTGACAGAAATAACAGTATGTATAGGATCAATCAATATCACAAACATTTACCTGTCGCTATAGACAGTTTTAAGAAACACTTAAATAAAGTATTAAATAAAGCTCTAATAATTCACAACTTCGAAAACAAAATCGCAAACTGTGTGGTAACTGGTAAAGAAGACAACACCGTATAAAATCATGCACTCCAGTTTTATTTCGTAAAATAGTCTTAAGGAGGTGTTACACACTTTATTACTGGTGAACAACGCACAATACAATATTTAGGGCATTTTTACATTGGAAATTTACATTTTGTAATATCTTGTTTGCAATATTTTATTGGGAGTGCCTCCAGTATTTTTGATCAGTTAATATAAATACCTACTATAGCTCACCTGTGGTGGGGGCGGATGACTGTCTTCGTCATTATGACGTTACGGCTTCTGATTGACTTCAGTGGCATAGTGGGATAGGAAAGGCGTTCTCTCTCTGGTTTTAACAAGAACCCTTTATATTAATATGCGAACTGTGTTTTACAGTATATTACTAGTAGCTTAAAACCAATAAAACCATTGCACTGTTTGATTACGCACTTGGTTTAAGGCTAAAAATCTGTGAACACTTGGGACATTTTAGGCATTTTGTTAAGAAGGGGTATTCTGGAATGCCCGAAGTGTGTCAATTCTCAGAAGATGGCGAACGTTCCCACACTGGAAAATTTACGCTACACCACTGAGAGATATCTGACTGAATGAGTTAAGAAAGCATCGACGATTACTTTGTGATATTTATCCGACATTACAAGCCAAGAGTGTTAGCTACACGAATTTATTGAATATTTATAATAGAGATCTTGTACGAAAAAGGAAAGGTTTGACTCAACCCCAGCACTCAAAAGTTTTTTATTAGCGAATAAAATATTGCTTAGAAAATATTTAAACAGTGTATAGTAATAATAATGACACATTTTTTAGCCATTAAAATGGTTTAAGAGAAACATGGCACAGTTGTCTTACTTAGGCGTACAGTATTAGTGGAAGGTAATGTTGACTGCACTACGCTTCAACGCCTAAAGTGTGTTTATATCACACGGAAATGGTACAAAACCAAACCATTATTTTGGCTTTTTCCCTAACTTACCGTGAAAACTGCGTCTAAGTTTACAGGCAAACTGACCGTCATTTCTACATCAATCGAAACATACTAATCTAGCACATTTGCATCAGCTTAGTAGCATCACCACTTTCAGCGACTGCAGGTCTGTCTTACAAGCCCAAGCAAAGTTACTTCAAGTCTAATCTTGAGGTCACAACTTGATCAACTTCAACGTCTCTAAAAAATGTGCATCTTACAGTGGAATCCTGCCCATGCGAATTCAATGAAACCGGTGACTCCTTGGACCTAAAACAAAACACATTCCTAGCTTCGCATTTGCAAATGCTATCGAAAAACCATAACTAATTGCCAACTTTAGAATCAAAGCTCATAGTCAAGTAACTCATGTCAGCATTGACAGGAAAACAGCCATCACTCTAGTAAGACTAAGAACAAACTAACATAAAAACATGAAAGTTTCAGCATTGACAGGAAAACAGCCGTCACTCTAGTAAGACTAAGAACAAAGCAACATAAAAACATGAAAGTTTCAGCATTGACAGGAAAACAGCCGTCACTATAGTAAGACTAATAACAAAGCAACATAAAGACATGAAAGTTTCAGCATTGACAGGAAAACAGCCGCAACTCTAGTAAGACTAAGGACAAAGCAACATAAAAACATGAAAGTTTCAGCATTGACAGGAAAACAGCCGTCACTCTAGTAAGACTAAGAACAAAGCAACATAAAAACATGAAAGTTTCAGCATTGACAGGAAAACAGCCGTCACTCTAGTAAGACTAAGAGCAAAGCAACATAAAAACATGAAAGTTTCAGCATTGACAGGAAAACAGCCGTCACTCTAGTAAGACTAAGAACAAAGCAACATAAAAACATGAAAGTTTCAGCATTGACAGGAAAACAGCCGTCACTCTAGTAAGACTAAGAACAAAGCAACATAAAAACATGAAAGTTTCAGCATTGACAGGAAAACAGCCGTCACTCTAGTAAGACTAAGAACAAAGTAACATAAAAACATGAAAGTTTCAGCATTGACAGGAAAACAGCCGTCACTCTAGTAAGACTAAGAACAAAGCAACATAAAAACATGAAAGTTTCAGCATTGACAGGAAAACAGCCGTCACTCTAGTAAGACTAAGAGCAAAGCAACATAAAAACATGAAAGTTTCAGCATTGACAGGAAAACAGCCGTCACTATAGTAAGACTAATAACAAAGCAACATAAAGACATGAAAGTTTCAGCATTGACAGGAAAACAGCCGCAACTCTAGTAAGACTAAGGACAAAGCAACATAAAAACATGAAAGTTTCAGCATTGACAGGAAAACAGCCGTCACTCTAGTAAGACTAAGAACAAAGCAACATAAAAACATGAAAGTTTCAGCATTGACAGGAAAACAGCCGTCACTATAGTAAGACTAATAACAAAGCAACATAAAGACATGAAAGTTTCAGCATTGACAGGAAAACAGCCGCAACTCTAGTAAGACTAAGGACAAAGCAACATAAAAACATGAAAGTTTCAGCATTGACAGGAAAACAGCCGTCACTCTAGTAAGACTAAGAACAAAGCAACATAAAAACATGAAAGTTTCAGCATTGACAGGAAAACAGCCGTCACTCTAGTAAGACTAAGAGCAAAGCAACATAAAAACATGAAAGTTTCAGCATTGACAGGAAAACAGCCGTCACTCTAGTAAGACTAAGAACAAAGCAACATAAAAACATGAAAGTTTCAGCATTGACAGGAAAACAGCCGTCACTCTAGTAAGACTAAGAACAAAGCAACATAAAAACATGAAAGTTTCAGCATTGACAGGAAAACAGCCGTCACTCTAGTAAGACTAAGAACAAAGCAACATAAAAACATGAAAGTTTCAGCATTGACAGGAAAACAGCCGTCACTCTAGTAAGACTAAGAGCAAAGCAACATAAAAACATGAAAGTTTCAGCATTGACAGGAAAACAGCCGTCACTCTAGTAAGACTAAGAACAAAGCAACATAAAAACATGAAAGTTTCAGCATTGACAGGAAAACAGCCGTCACTCTAGTAAGACTAAGAACAAAGCAACATAAAAACATGAAAGTTTCAGCATTGACAGGAAAACAGCCGTCACTCTAGTAAGACTAAGAACAAACTAACATAAAAACATGAAAGTTTCAGCATTGACAGGAAAACAGCCGTCACTCTAGTAAGACTAAGAACAAAGCAACATAAAAACATGAAAGTTTCAGCATTGACAGGAAAACAGCCGTCACTATAGTAAGACTAATAACAAAGCAACATAAAGACATGAAAGTTTCAGCATTGACAGGAAAACAGCCGCAACTCTAGTAAGACTAAGGACAAAGCAACATAAAAACATGAAAGTTTCAGCATTGACAGGAAAACAGCCGTCACTCTAGTAAGACTAAGAACAAAGCAACATAAAAACATGAAAGTTTCAGCATTGACAGGAAAACAGCCGTCACTCTAGTAAGACTAAGAGCAAAGCAACATAAAAACATGAAAGTTTCAGCATTGACAGGAAAACAGCCGTCACTGTAGTAAAACTAAGAACAAAGCAAAACAACGGAAAAACATGAAAGTTTCAGCATTGAGAGGAAAACAGCCGTGACTCTAGTAAGACTAAGAACAAAGCAACATAAAAACATGAAAGTTTCAGCATTGACAGGAAAACAGCCGTCACTCTAGTAAGACTAAGGACAAAACAACATAAAAACATGAAAGTTTCAGCATTGACAGGAAAACAGCCGCAACTCTAGTAACACTAAGTACAAAACAACATAAAAACATGACCGTTTCAGCATTGACAGGAAAACAGCCGTCACTCTAGTAAGACTAAGAACAAAGCAAAAAAAAAACATGAAAGTTTCAGCATTGACAGGAAAACAGCCGTCACTCTAGTAAGACTAAGGACAAAGCAACATAAAAACATGAAAGATTCAGCATTGACAGGAAAACAGCCGCCACTCTAGTAACACTAAGAACAAAACAACATAAAAACATGAAAGTTTCAGCATTGACAGGAAAACACCCGTCACTCTAGTAAGACTAAGAACAAAGCAACATAAAAACATGAAAGTTTCAGCATTGACAGGAAAACAGCCGCAACTCTAGTAAGACTAAGGACAAAGCAACATAAAAACATAAAAGTTTCAGCATTGACAAGAAAACAGCCGTCACTCTAGTAAGACTAAGAACAAAGCAACATAAAAACATGAAAGTTTCAGCATTGACAGGAAAACAGCCGCAACTCTAGTAAGACTAAGGGCAAAGCAACATAAAAACATGAAAGTTTCAGCATTGACAAGAAAACAGCCGTCACTCTAGTAAGACTAAGAACAAAGCAACATAAAAACATTAAAGTTTCAGCATTGACAGGAAAACAGTCGTCACTCTAGTAGGACTAAGAACAAAGCAACATAAAAACATGAAAGTTTCAGCATTGACATGAAAACTGCCGTCACTCTAGTAAGACTAAGGACAAAGCAACATAAAACCATGAAAGCTTCAGCATTGACAGGAAAAGAGCCGTCACTCTAGTAAGAATAAGAGCAAAGCAAAATAAAAACATGAAAGTTTCAGTATTGACAGGAAAACCGCTGTCACTCTAGTAAGACTAAGAACAAAACAACATAAAAACATGAAAGTTTCAGCATTGACAGGAAAACAGCCGTCACTCTAGTAAGACCAAGAGCAAAGCAACATAAAAACATGAAAGTTTTAGCATTGACAGGAAAACAGCCGTCACTCTATTAAAACTAAGAACAAAGCAACGTAAAAACATGAAAGTTTCAGCATTGACAGGAAAACAGCCGTCACTATAGTAAGACTAAGAACAAAGCAACATATAAACATGAAAGTTTCAGCATTGACAGGAAAACAGCGGCCTCGCTAGTAAGACTAAGAACAAAGCATCATAAAAACATGAATGTTTCAGCATTGACAGGAAAACAGCCGTCACTCTATTAAGACTAAGGACAAAACAACATAAAAACTTGAAAGTTTCAGCATTGACAGGAAAACAGCCGTCACTCTAGTAAGACTAAGGACAAGACAACATAAAAACATGAAAGTTTCAGCATTGACAGGAAAACAGCTTTCACTCTAGTAAGACTAAGAACAAAGCAACATAAAAACATGAAACTTTCAAAATGGACAGGAAAACTGCCGCCACTCTAAGTAAGACTAAGAACAAAGCAACAAAAAAACATGAAATTTTCAGCATTGACAGGAAAACAGCCGTCACTCTAGTAAGAATAAGAACAAAGCAACATAAAAACATGAAAGTTTCAGCATTGACAGGAAAACAGCAGTTACTCTAGTAAGACTAAAAACAAAACAACATAAAAACATGAAAGTTTCAGCATTGACAGGAAAACAGCCGTCACTCTAGTAAGACTAAGAACAAAACAACATAAAAACATGAAAGTTTCAGCATTGACAGGAAAACAGCCGTTACTCTAGTAAGACTTAGAACAAAGCAATATAAAAACATGAAAGTTTCAGCATTGACAGGAAAGCAGCCGTCACTCTAGTAAGACTAAGAACAAAGCAACATAAAAACATGAAAGTTTCAGCATTGACAGGAAAACAGCCGACACTTTAATAAGACTAAGGAGAAAGCAACATAAAAACATGAAAGTTTCAGCTTTGACAGGAAAACAGCCGTCACTCTAGTAAGACTAAGCACAAAGCAACATAAAAACATGAAAGTTTCAGCATTGACAGATAAACAGCCGTCACTCTAGTGAGACTAAGGACAAAACAACATAAAAACATGAAAGTTTCAGCATTGACAGGAAAACAGCCGTCACTCTAGTAAGACTAAGAACAAAGCAACATAAAAACATGAAAGTTTCAGCATTGACAGGAAAACAGCCGCCACTCTATTAAGACTAAGGACAAAACAACATTAAAGAATGAATGTTTCAGCATTGACAGGAAAACAGCCGTCACTATAGTAAGACTAAGAAAAAAGCAACATATAAACATGAAAGTTTCAGCATTGACAGGAAAACAGCCGTCACTCTAGTAAGACTAATGACAAAACAACATAAAAACATGAATGTTTCAGCATTGACAGGAAAACAGCCGTCACTCTAGTAATACCAAGAACAAAGCAACATAAAAACATGAAAGTTTCAGCATTGACAGGAAAACAGCCGCCACTCTATTAAGACTAAGGACAAAACAACATAAAAACATGAAAGTTTCAGCATTGACAGGAAAACAGCCGTCACTCTAGTAAGACTAAGAACAAAGCAACATAAAATATGAAGGTTTCAGCATTGACAGGAAAACAGCCGTCACTCTAGTAAGACTAAGAACAAAGCAACATAAAAACATAAAAGTTTCAGCATTGACAGGAAAACAGCCGTCACGCTAGTAAGACTAAGGACAAACCAACATAAAAACATGAAAGTTTCAGCTTTGACAGGAAAACAGCTGTCACTCTAGTAAGACTAAGAACAAAGCAACATAAAAACATGAAAGTTTCAGCATTGACAGGAAAACTGCCGCCACTCTATTAAGACTAAGAACAAAGCAACATAAAAACATGAAAGTTTCAGCATTGACAGAAAAACAGCCGTCACTCTAGTAAGACTAAGGACAAAGCAACATAAAAACATGAAAGTTTCAGCATTAACAGGAAAACAGCCGTCACTCTAGTAAGACTAAGGACAAAACAACATAAAAACATGAAAGTTTCAGCATTGACAGGAAAACAGCCGCCACTCTAGTAACACTAAGTACAAAACAACATAAAAACATGAACGTTTCAGCATTGACAGGAAAACATCCGTCACTCTAGTAAGACTAAGAACAAAGCAACGTAAAAACATGAAAGTTTCAGCATTGACAGGAAAACAGTCGTCACTCTAGTAAGACTAAGGACAAAGCAAGATAAAAACATGAAAGTTTCAGCTTTGACAGGAAAACAGCCGTCACTCTAGTAAGACTAAGAACAAAGCAACATAAAAACATGAAAGTGTCAGCATTGACAGGAAAACAGCCGTCACTCTAGTAAGACTAAGGACAAGACAACATAAAAACATGAAAGTTTCAGCATTGACAGGAAAACAGCTTTCACTCTAGTAAGACTAAGAACAAAGCAACATAAAAACATGAAACTTTCAGCATGGACAGGAAAACAGCCGCCACTCTAAGTAAGACTAAGAACAAAGCAACATAAAAACATGAAATTTTCAGCATTGACAGGAAAACAGCCGTCACTCTAGTAAAAATAAGAACAAAGCAACATAAAAACATGAAAGTTTCAGCATTGACAGGAAAACAGCAGTTACTCTAGTAAGACTAAAAACAAAACAACATAAAAACATGAAAGTTTCAGCATTGACAGGAAAACAGCCGTCACTCTAGTAAGACTAAGAACAAAACAACATAAAAACATGAAAGTTTCAGCATTGACAGGAAAACAGCCGTTACTCTAGTAATACTTAGAACAAAGCAACATAAAAACATGAAAGTTGCAGCATTGACTGGAAAACAGCCGTCACTCTAGTAAGACTAGGAACAAAGCAACATAAAAACATGAAAGTTTCAGCATTGACAGGAAAACAGCCGACACTCTAATAAGACTAAGGAGAAAGCAACATAAAAACATGAAAGTTTCAGCTTTGACAGGAAAACAGCCGTCACTCTAGTAAGACTAAGCACAAAGCAACATAAAAACATGAAAGTTTCAGCATTGACAGATAAACAGCCGTCACTCTAGTGAGACTAAGGACAAAACAACATAAAAACATGAAAGTTTCAGCATTGACAGGAAAACAGCCGTCACTCTAGTAAGACTAAGAACAAAGCAACATAAAAACATGAAAGTTTCAGCATTGACAGGAAAACAGCCGCCACTCTATTAAGACTAAGGACAAAACAACATTAAAGAATGAATGTTTCAGCATTGACAGGAAAACAGCCGTCACTATAGTAAGACTAAGAAAAAAGCAACATATAAACATGAAAGTTTCAGCATTGACAGGAAAACAGCCGTCACTCTAGTAAGACTAATGACAAAACAACATAAAAACATGAATGTTTCAGCATTGACAGGAAAACAGCCGTCACTCTATTAATACTAAGAACAAAGCAACATAAAAACATGAAAGTTTCAGCATTGACAGGAAAACAGCCGCCACTCTATTAAGACTAAGGACAAAACAACATAAAAACATGAAAGTTTCAGCATTGACAGGAAAACAGCCGTCACTCTAGTAAGACTAAGAACAAAGCAACATAAAATATGAAGGTTTCAGCATTGACAGGAAAACAACCGTCACTCTAGTAAGACTAAGAACAAAGCAACATAAAAACATAAAAGTTTCAGCATTGACAGGAAAACAGCCGTCACGCTAGTAAGACTAAGAACAAAGCAACATAAAAACATGAAATTTTCAGCATTGACAGGAAACAGCCGCCACTCTATTAAGACTAAGAACAAAGCAACATAAAAACATGAAAGTTTCAGCATTAACAGAAAAACAGCCGCAACTCTAGTAAGACTAAGGATAAAGCAACATAAAAACATGAAAGTTTCAGCATTGACAAGAAAAAAGCCGTCACTCTAGTAAGACTAAGGACAAAGCAACATAAAACCATGAAAGCTTCAGCATTGACAGGAAAAGAGCCGTCACTCTAGTAAGAATAAGAGCAAAGCAACATAAAAACATGAAAGTTTCAGCATTGACAGGAAAACCGCTGTCACTCTAGTAAGACTAAGAACAAAACAACATAAAAACATGAAAGTTTCAGCATTGACAGGAAAACAGCCGTCACTCTAGTAAGACCAAGAGCAAAGCAACATAAAAACATGAAAGTTTCAGCATTGACAGGAAAACAGCCGTCACTATAGTAAGACTAAGAACAAAGCAACATATAAACATGAAAGTTTCAGCATTAACAGGAAAACAGCGGCCTCGCTAGTAAGACTAAGAACAAAGCATCATAAAAACATGAATGTTTCAGCATTGACAGGAAAACAGCCGTCTTTCTAGTAAGACTAAGAACAAAGCAACATAAAAACATGAAAGTTTCAGCATTGACAGGAAAACAGCCGCCACTCTATTAAGACTAAGGACTAAACAACATAAAAACTTGAAAGTTTCATCATTGACAGGAAAACAGCCGTCACTCTAGTAAGACTAAGGACAAAACAACATAAAAACATGAATGTTTCAGCATTGACAGGAAAACAGCCGTCACTATAGTAAGACTAAGAACAAAGCAACATAAAAACATGAAAGTGTCAGCATTGACAGGAAAACAGCCGTCACTCTAGTAAGACTAAGAACAAAGCAACATAAAAACATGAAATTTTCAGCATTGACAGGAAAACAGGCGCCACTCTATTAAGACTAAGAACAAAGCAACATAAAAACATGAAAGTTTCAGCATTAACAGAAAAACAGCCGCAACTCTAGTAAGACTAAGGACAAAGCAACATAAAAACATGAAAGTTTCAGCATTGACAAGAAAAAAGCCGTCACTCTAGTAAGACTAAGGACAAAGCAACATAAAACCATGAAAGCTTCAGCATTGACAGGAAAAGAGCCGTCACTCTAGTAAGAATAAGAGCAAAGCAACATAAAAACATGAAAGTTTCAGCATTGACAGGAAAACCGCTGTCACTCTAGTAAGACTAAGAACAAAACAACATAAAAACATGAAAGTTTCAGCATTGACAGGAAAACAGCCGTCACTCTAGTAAGACCAAGAGCAAAGCAACATAAAAACATGAAAGTTTCAGCATTGACAGGAAAACAGCCGTCACTCTATTAAAACTAAGAACAAAGCAACGTAAAAACATGAAAGTTTCAGCATTGACAGGAAAACAGCCGTCACTATAGTAAGACTAAGAACAAAGCAACATATAAACATGAAAGTTTCAGCATTGACAGGAAAACAGCGGCCTCGCTAGTAAGACTAAGAACAAAGCAACATAAAAACGTGAAATTTTCAGCATTGACAGGAAAACAGCCGTCACTCTAGTAAAAATAAGAACAAAGCAACATAAAAACATGAAAGTTTCAGCATTGACAGGAAAACAGCAGTTACTCTAGTAAGACTAAAAACAAAACAACATAAAAACATGAAAGTTTCAGCATTGACAGGAAAACAGCCGTCACTCTAGTAAGACTAAGAACAAAACAACATAAAAACATGAAAGTTTCAGCATTGACAGGAAAACAGCCGTTACTCTAGTAAGACTTAGAACAAAGCAACATAAAAACATGAAAGTTTCAGCATTGACAGGAAAACAGCTGTCACTCTAGTAAGACTAAGAACAAAGCAACATAAAAACATGAAAGTTTCAGCATTGACAGGAAAACAGCCGACACTCTAATAAGACTAAGGAGAAAGCAACATAAAAACATGAAAGTTTCAGCTTTGACAGGAAAACAGCCGTCACTCTAGTAAGACTAAGCACAAAGCAACATAAAAACATGAAAGTTTTAGCATTGACAGATAAACAGCCGTCACTCTAGTGAGACTAAGGACAAAACAACATAAAAACATGAAAGTTTCAGCATTGACAGGAAAACAGCCGTCACTCTAGTAAGACTAAGAACAAAGCAACATAAAAACATGAAAGTTTCAGCATTGACAGGAAAACAGCCGCCACTCTATTAAGACTAAGGACAAAACAACATTAAAGAATGAATGTTTCAGCATTGACAGGAAAACAGCCGTCACTATAGTAAGACTAAGAAAAAAGCAACATATAAACATGAAAGTTTCAGCATTGACAGGAAAACAGCCGTCACTCTAGTAAGACTAATGACAAAACAACATAAAAACATGAATGTTTCAGCATTGACAGGAAAACAGCCGTCACTCTAGTAATACTAAGAACAAAGCAACATAAAAACATGAAAGTTTCAGCATTGACAGGAAAACAGCCGCCACTCTATTAAGACTAAGGACAAAACAACATAAAAACATGAAAGTTTCAGCATTGACAGGAAAACAGCCGTCACTCTAGTAAGACTAAGAACAAAGCAACATAAAATATGAAGGTTTCAGCATTGACAGGAAAACAGCCGTCACTCTAGTAAGACTAAGAACAAAGCAACATAAAAACATAAAAGTTTCAGCATTGACAGGAAAACAGCCGTCACGCTAGTAAGACTAACGACAAACCAACATAAAAACATGAAAGTTTCAGCTTTGACAGGAAAACAGCTGTCACTCTAGTAAGACTAAGAACAAAGCAACATAAAAACATGAAAGTTTCAGCATTGACAGGAAAACTGCCGCCACTCTATTAAGACTAAGAACAAAGCAACATAAAAACATGAAAGTTTCAGCATTGACAGAAAAACAGCCGTCACTCTAGTAAGACTAAGGACAAAGCAACATAAAAACATGAAAGTTTCAGCATAAACAGGAAAACAGCCGTCACTCTAGTAAGACTAAGGACAAAACAACATAAAAACATGAAAGTTTCAGCATTGACAGGAAAACAGCCGCCACTCTAGTAACACTAAGTACAAAACAACATAAAAACATGAACGTTTCAGCATTGACAGGAAAACATCCGTCACTCTAGTAAGACTAAGAACAAAGCAACGTAAAAACATGAAAGTTTCAGCATTGACAGGAAAACAGTCGTCACTCTAGTAAGACTAAGGACAAAGCAAGATAAAAACATGAAAGTTTCAGCTTTGACAGGAAAACAGCCGTCACTCTAGTAAGACTAAGAACAAAGCAACATAAAAACATGAAAGTGTCAGCATTGACAGGAAAACAGCCGCCACTCTATTAAGACTAAGAACAAAGCAACATAAAAACATGAAAGTTTCAGCATTGACAGGAAACAGCCGTCTTTCTAGTAAGACTAAGAACAAAGCAACATAAAAACATGAAAGATTCAGCATTGACAGGAAAACAGCCGTCACTCTAGAAAGACTAAGGACAAAACAACATAAAAACATGAATGTTTCAGCATTGACAGGAAAACAGCCGTCACTATAGTAAGACTAAGAACAAAGCAACATAAAAACATGAAAGTGTCAGCATTGACAGGAAAACAGCCGTCACTCTAGTAAGACTAAGAACAAAGCAACATAAAAACATGAAATTTTCAGCATTGACAGGAAACAGCCGCCACTCTATTAAGACTAAGAACAAAGCAACATAAAAACATGAAAGTTTCAGCATTAACAGAAAAACAGCCGCAACTCTAGTAAGACTAAGGATAAAGCAACATAAAAACATGAAAGTTTCAGCATTGACAAGAAAAAAGCCGTCACTCTAGTAAGACTAAGGACAAAGCAACATAAAACCATGAAAGCTTCAGCATTGACAGGAAAAGAGCCGTCACTCTAGTAAGAATAAGAGCAAAGCAACATAAAAACATGAAAGTTTCAGCATTGACAGGAAAACCGCTGTCACTCTAGTAAGACTAAGAACAAAACAACATAAAAACATGAAAGTTTCAGCATTGACAGGAAAACAGCCGTCACTCTAGTAAGACCAAGAGCAAAGCAACATAAAAACATGAAAGTTTCAGCATTGACAGGAAAACAGCCGTCACTATAGTAAGACTAAGAACAAAGCAACATATAAACATGAAAGTTTCAGCATTAACAGGAAAACAGCGGCCTCGCTAGTAAGACTAAGAACAAAGCATCATAAAAACATGAATGTTTCAGCATTGACAGGAAAACAGCCGTCACTCTAGTAAGACTAAAAACAAAGCAACATAAAAACATGAAAGTTTCAGCATTGACAGGAAAACAGCCGCCACTCTATTAAGACTAAGGACTAAACAACATAAAAACTTGAAAGTTTCATCATTGACAGGAAAACAGCCGTCACACTAGTAAGACTAAGGACAAGACAACATAAAAACATGAAAGTTTCAGCATTGACAGGAAAACAGCTTTCACTCTAGTAAGACTAAGAACAAAGCAACATAAAAACATGAAAGTTTCAGCATGGACAGGAAAACTGCCGCCACTCTAAGTAAGACTAAGAACAAAGCAACATAAAAACATGAAATTTTCAGCATTGACAGGAAAACAGCCGTCACTCTAGTAAGACTAAGAACAAAGCAACATATAAACATGAAAGTTTCAGCATTGACAGGAAAACAGCCGTCACACTAGTAAGACTAAGGACAAGACAACATAAAAACATGAAAGTTTCAGCATTGACAGGAAAACAGCTTTCACTCTAGTAAGACTAAGAACAAAGCAACATAAAAACATGAAAGTTTCAGCATGGACAGGAAAACTGCCGCCACTCTAAGTAAGACTAAGAACAAAGCAACATAAAAACATGAAATTTTCAGCATTGACAGGAAAACAGCCGTCACTCTAGTAAGACTAAGAACAAAGCAACATATAAACATGAAAGTTTCAGCATTGACAGGAAAACAGCCGTCACTCTAGTAAGACTAATGACAAAACAACATAAAAACATGAATGTTTCAGCATTGACAGGAAAACAGCCGTCACTCTATTAATACTAAGAACAAAGCAACATAAAAACATGAAAGTTTCAGCATTGACAGGAAAACAGCCGCCACTCTATTAAGACTAAGGACAAAACAACATAAAAACATGAAAGTTTCAGCATTGACAGGAAAACAGCCGTCACTCTAGTAAGACTAAGAACAAAGCAACATAAAATATGAAGGTTTCAGCATTGACAGGAAAACAACCGTCACTCTAGTAAGACTAAGAACAAAGCAACATAAAAACATAAAAGTTTCAGCATTGACAGGAAAACAGCCGTCACGCTAGTAAGACTAAGAACAAAGCAACATAAAAACATGAAATTTTCAGCATTGACAGGAAACAGCCGCCACTCTATTAAGACTAAGAACAAAGCAACATAAAAACATGAAAGTTTCAGCATTAACAGAAAAACAGCCGCAACTCTAGTAAGACTAAGGATAAAGCAACATAAAAACATGAAAGTTTCAGCATTGACAAGAAAAAAGCCGTCACTCTAGTAAGACTAAGGACAAAGCAACATAAAACCATGAAAGCTTCAGCATTGACAGGAAAAGAGCCGTCACTCTAGTAAGAATAAGAGCAAAGCAACATAAAAACATGAAAGTTTCAGCATTGACAGGAAAACCGCTGTCACTCTAGTAAGACTAAGAACAAAACAACATAAAAACATGAAAGTTTCAGCATTGACAGGAAAACAGCCGTCACTCTAGTAAGACCAAGAGCAAAGCAACATAAAAACATGAAAGTTTCAGCATTGACAGGAAAACAGCCGTCACTATAGTAAGACTAAGAACAAAGCAACATATAAACATGAAAGTTTCAGCATTAACAGGAAAACAGCGGCCTCGCTAGTAAGACTAAGAACAAAGCATCATAAAAACATGAATGTTTCAGCATTGACAGGAAAACAGCCGTCTTTCTAGTAAGACTAAGAACAAAGCAACATAAAAACATGAAAGTTTCAGCATTGACAGGAAAACAGCCGCCACTCTATTAAGACTAAGGACTAAACAACATAAAAACTTGAAAGTTTCATCATTGACAGGAAAACAGCCGTCACTCTAGTAAGACTAAGGACAAAACAACATAAAAACATGAATGTTTCAGCATTGACAGGAAAACAGCCGTCACTATAGTAAGACTAAGAACAAAGCAACATAAAAACATGAAAGTGTCAGCATTGACAGGAAAACAGCCGCCACTCTATTAAGACTAAGAACAAAGCAACATAAAAACATGAAAGTTTCAGCATTAACAGAAAAACAGCCGCAACTCTAGTAAGACTAAGGACAAAGCAACATAAAAACATGAAAGTTTCAGCATTGACAAGAAAAAAGCCGTCACTCTAGTAAGACTAAGGACAAAGCAACATAAAACCATGAAAGCTTCAGCATTGACAGGAAAAGAGCCGTCACTCTAGTAAGAATAAGAGCAAAGCAACATAAAAACATGAAAGTTTCAGCATTGACAGGAAAACCGCTGTCACTCTAGTAAGACTAAGAACAAAACAACATAAAAACATGAAAGTTTCAGCATTGACAGGAAAACAGCCGTCACTCTAGTAAGACCAAGAGCAAAGCAACATAAAAACATGAAAGTTTCAGCATTGACAGGAAAACAGCCGTCACTCTATTAAAACTAAGAACAAAGCAACGTAAAAACATGAAAGTTTCAGCATTGACAGGAAAACAGCCGTCACTATAGTAAGACTAAGAACAAAGCAACATATAAACATGAAAGTTTCAGCATTGACAGGAAAACAGCGGCCTCGCTAGTAAGACTAAGAACAAAGCAACATAAAAACGTGAAATTTTCAGCATTGACAGGAAAACAGCCGTCACTCTAGTAAAAATAAGAACAAAGCAACATAAAAACATGAAAGTTTCAGCATTGACAGGAAAACAGCAGTTACTCTAGTAAGACTAAAAACAAAACAACATAAAAACATGAAAGTTTCAGCATTGACAGGAAAACAGCCGTCACTCTAGTAAGACTAAGAACAAAACAACATAAAAACATGAAAGTTTCAGCATTGACAGGAAAACAGCCGTTACTCTAGTAAGACTTAGAACAAAGCAACATAAAAACATGAAAGTTTCAGCATTGACAGGAAAACAGCTGTCACTCTAGTAAGACTAAGAACAAAGCAACATAAAAACATGAAAGTTTCAGCATTGACAGGAAAACAGCCGACACTCTAATAAGACTAAGGAGAAAGCAACATAAAAACATGAAAGTTTCAGCTTTGACAGGAAAACAGCCGTCACTCTAGTAAGACTAAGCACAAAGCAACATAAAAACATGAAAGTTTTAGCATTGACAGATAAACAGCCGTCACTCTAGTGAGACTAAGGACAAAACAACATAAAAACATGAAAGTTTCAGCATTGACAGGAAAACAGCCGTCACTCTAGTAAGACTAAGAACAAAGCAACATAAAAACATGAAAGTTTCAGCATTGACAGGAAAACAGCCGCCACTCTATTAAGACTAAGGACAAAACAACATTAAAGAATGAATGTTTCAGCATTGACAGGAAAACAGCCGTCACTATAGTAAGACTAAGAAAAAAGCAACATATAAACATGAAAGTTTCAGCATTGACAGGAAAACAGCCGTCACTCTAGTAAGACTAATGACAAAACAACATAAAAACATGAATGTTTCAGCATTGACAGGAAAACAGCCGTCACTCTAGTAATACTAAGAACAAAGCAACATAAAAACATGAAAGTTTCAGCATTGACAGGAAAACAGCCGCCACTCTATTAAGACTAAGGACAAAACAACATAAAAACATGAAAGTTTCAGCATTGACAGGAAAACAGCCGTCACTCTAGTAAGACTAAGAACAAAGCAACATAAAATATGAAGGTTTCAGCATTGACAGGAAAACAGCCGTCACTCTAGTAAGACTAAGAACAAAGCAACATAAAAACATAAAAGTTTCAGCATTGACAGGAAAACAGCCGTCACGCTAGTAAGACTAACGACAAACCAACATAAAAACATGAAAGTTTCAGCTTTGACAGGAAAACAGCTGTCACTCTAGTAAGACTAAGAACAAAGCAACATAAAAACATGAAAGTTTCAGCATTGACAGGAAAACTGCCGCCACTCTATTAAGACTAAGAACAAAGCAACATAAAAACATGAAAGTTTCAGCATTGACAGAAAAACAGCCGTCACTCTAGTAAGACTAAGGACAAAGCAACATAAAAACATGAAAGTTTCAGCATAAACAGGAAAACAGCCGTCACTCTAGTAAGACTAAGGACAAAACAACATAAAAACATGAAAGTTTCAGCATTGACAGGAAAACAGCCGCCACTCTAGTAACACTAAGTACAAAACAACATAAAAACATGAACGTTTCAGCATTGACAGGAAAACATCCGTCACTCTAGTAAGACTAAGAACAAAGCAACGTAAAAACATGAAAGTTTCAGCATTGACAGGAAAACAGTCGTCACTCTAGTAAGACTAAGGACAAAGCAAGATAAAAACATGAAAGTTTCAGCTTTGACAGGAAAACAGCCGTCACTCTAGTAAGACTAAGAACAAAGCAACATAAAAACATGAAAGTGTCAGCATTGACAGGAAAACAGCCGCCACTCTATTAAGACTAAGAACAAAGCAACATAAAAACATGAAAGTTTCAGCATTGACAGGAAACAGCCGTCTTTCTAGTAAGACTAAGAACAAAGCAACATAAAAACATGAAAGATTCAGCATTGACAGGAAAACAGCCGTCACTCTAGAAAGACTAAGGACAAAACAACATAAAAACATGAATGTTTCAGCATTGACAGGAAAACAGCCGTCACTATAGTAAGACTAAGAACAAAGCAACATAAAAACATGAAAGTGTCAGCATTGACAGGAAAACAGCCGTCACTCTAGTAAGACTAAGAACAAAGCAACATAAAAACATGAAATTTTCAGCATTGACAGGAAACAGCCGCCACTCTATTAAGACTAAGAACAAAGCAACATAAAAACATGAAAGTTTCAGCATTAACAGAAAAACAGCCGCAACTCTAGTAAGACTAAGGATAAAGCAACATAAAAACATGAAAGTTTCAGCATTGACAAGAAAAAAGCCGTCACTCTAGTAAGACTAAGGACAAAGCAACATAAAACCATGAAAGCTTCAGCATTGACAGGAAAAGAGCCGTCACTCTAGTAAGAATAAGAGCAAAGCAACATAAAAACATGAAAGTTTCAGCATTGACAGGAAAACCGCTGTCACTCTAGTAAGACTAAGAACAAAACAACATAAAAACATGAAAGTTTCAGCATTGACAGGAAAACAGCCGTCACTCTAGTAAGACCAAGAGCAAAGCAACATAAAAACATGAAAGTTTCAGCATTGACAGGAAAACAGCCGTCACTATAGTAAGACTAAGAACAAAGCAACATATAAACATGAAAGTTTCAGCATTAACAGGAAAACAGCGGCCTCGCTAGTAAGACTAAGAACAAAGCATCATAAAAACATGAATGTTTCAGCATTGACAGGAAAACAGCCGTCACTCTAGTAAGACTAAAAACAAAGCAACATAAAAACATGAAAGTTTCAGCATTGACAGGAAAACAGCCGCCACTCTATTAAGACTAAGGACTAAACAACATAAAAACTTGAAAGTTTCATCATTGACAGGAAAACAGCCGTCACACTAGTAAGACTAAGGACAAGACAACATAAAAACATGAAAGTTTCAGCATTGACAGGAAAACAGCTTTCACTCTAGTAAGACTAAGAACAAAGCAACATAAAAACATGAAAGTTTCAGCATGGACAGGAAAACTGCCGCCACTCTAAGTAAGACTAAGAACAAAGCAACATAAAAACATGAAATTTTCAGCATTGACAGGAAAACAGCCGTCACTCTAGTAAGACTAAGAACAAAGCAACATATAAACATGAAAGTTTCAGCATTGACAGGAAAACAGCCGTCACACTAGTAAGACTAAGGACAAGACAACATAAAAACATGAAAGTTTCAGCATTGACAGGAAAACAGCTTTCACTCTAGTAAGACTAAGAACAAAGCAACATAAAAACATGAAAGTTTCAGCATGGACAGGAAAACTGCCGCCACTCTAAGTAAGACTAAGAACAAAGCAACATAAAAACATGAAATTTTCAGCATTGACAGGAAAACAGCCGTCACTCTAGTAAGACTAAGAACAAAGCAACATATAAACATGAAAGTTTCAGCATTGACAGGAAAACAGCCGTCACTCTAGTAAGACTAATGACAAAACAACATAAAAACATGAATGTTTCAGCATTGACAGGAAAACAGCCGTCACTATAGTAAGTCTAAGAACAAAGCAACATATAAACATGAAAGTTTCAGCATTGACAGGAAAACAGCCGCCACTCTATTAAGACTAAGGACAAAACAACATAAAAACATGAAAGTTTCAGCATTGACAGGAAAACAGCCGTCACTCTAGTAAGACTAAGAACAAAGCAACATAAAATATGAAGGTTTCAGCATTGACAGGAAAACAGCCGTCACTCTAGTAAGACTAAGAACAAAGCAACATAAAAACATAAAAGTTTCAGCATTGACAGGAAAACAGCCGTCACGCTAGTAAGACTAAGGACAAACCAACATAAAAACATGAAAGTTTCAGCTTTGACAGGAAAACAGCTGTCACTCTAGTAAGACTAAGAACAAAGCAACATAAAAACATGAAAGTTTCAGCATTGACAGGAAAACTGCCGCCACTCTAGTAAGACTAAGAACAAAGCAACATAAAAACATGAAAGTTTCAGCATTGACAGAAAAACAGCCGTCACTCTAGTAAGACTAAGGACAAAGCAACATAAAAACATGAAAGTTTCAGCATTAACAGGAAAACAGCCGTCACTCTAGTAAGACTAAGGACAAAACAACATAAAAACATTAAAGTTTCAGCATTGACAGGAAAACAGCCGCCACTCTAGTAACACTAAGTACAAAACAACATAAAAAAATGAACGTTTCAGCATTGACAGGAAAACATCCGTCACTCTAGTAAGACTAAGAACAAAGCAACGTAAAAACATGAAAGTTTCAGCATTGACAGGAAAACAGTCGTCACTCTAGTAAGACTAAGGACAAAGCAAGATAAAAACATGAAAGTTTCAGCTTTGACAGGAAAACAGCCGTCACTCTAGTAAGACTAAGAACAAAGCAACATAAAAACATGAAAGTGTCAGCATTGACAGGAAAACAGCCGCCACTCTATTAAGACTAAGAACAAAGCAACATAAAAACATGAAAGTTTCAGCATTGACAGGAAAACAGCCGTCTTTCTAGTAAGACTAAGAACAAAGCAACATAAAAACATGAAAGATTCAGCATTGACAGGAAAACAGCCGCCACTCTATTAAGACTAAGGACAAAACAACATTAAACATGAAAGTTTCAGCATTGACAGGAAAACAGCCGTCACTCTAGTAAGACTAAGGACAAAACAACATAAAAACATGAATGTTTCAGCATTGACAGGAAAACAGCCGTCACTATAGTAAGACTAAGAACAAAGCAACATAAAAACATGAAAGTTTCAGCATTGACAGGAAAACAGCCGTCACTCTAGTAAGACTAAGAACAAAGCAACATAAAAACATGAAATTTTCAGCATTGACAGGAAAACAGCCGCCACTCTATTAAGACTCAGAACAAAGCAACATAAAAACATGAAAGTTTCAGCATTAACAGAAAAACAGCCGCAACTCTAGTAAGACTAAGGACAAAGCAACATAAAAACATGAAAGGTTCAGCATTGACAAGAAAACAGCCGTCACTCTAGTAAGACTAAGGACAAAGGAACATAAAACCATGAAAGCTTCAGCATTGACAGGAAAAGAGCCGTCACTCTAGTAAGAATAAGAGCAAAGCAACATAAAAACATGAAAGTTTCAGCATTGACAGGAAAACCGCTGTCACTCTAGTAAGACTAAGAACAAAACAACATAAAAACATGAAAGTTTCAGCATTGACAGGAAAACAGCCGTCACTCTAGTAAGACCAAGAGCAAAGCAACATAAAAACATGAAAGTTTCAGCATTGACAGGAAAACAGCTTTCACTCTAGTAAGACTGAGAACAAAGCAACATAAAAACATGAAAGTTTCAGCATGGAAAGGAAAACTGCCGCCACTCTAAGTAAGACTAAGAACAAAGCAACATAAAAACATGAAATTTTCAGCATTGACAGGAAAACAGCCGTCACTCTAGTAACACTAAGAACAAAGCAACATATAAACATGAAAGTTTCAGCATTGACAGGAAAACAGCCGTCACTCTAGTAAGACTAATGACAAAACAACATAAAAACATGAATGTTTCAGCATTGACAGGAAAACAGCCGTCACTATAGTAAGACTAAGAACAAAGCAACATAAAAACATGAAAGTTTCAGCATTGACAGGAAAACAGCCGTCACTCTATTAAAACGAAGAACAAAGCAACGTAAAAATATGAAAGTTTCAGCATTGACAGGAAAACAGCCGTCACTATAGTAAGACTAAGAACAAAGCAACATATAAACATGAAAGTTTCAGCATTGACAGGAAAACAGCGGCCTCGCTAGTAAGACTAAGAACAAAGCATCATAAAAACATGAATGTTTCAGCATTGACAGGAAAACAGCCGTCACTCTAGTAAGAATAAAAACAAAGCAACATAAAAACATGAAAGTTTCAGCATTGACAGGAAAACAGCCGCCACTCTATTAAGACTAAGGACAAAACAACATAAAAACTTGAAAGTTTCATCATTGACAGGAAAACAGCCGTCACTCTAGTAAGACTAAGGACAAGACAACATAAAAACATGAATGTTTCAGCATTGACAGGAAAACAGCTTTCACTCTAGTAAGACTAAGAACAAAGCAACATAAAAACATGAAAGTTTCAGCATGGACAGGAAAACTGCCGCCACTCTAAGTAAGACTAAGAACAAAGCAACATAAAAACATGAAATTTTCAGCATTGACAGGAAAACAGCCGTCACTCTAGTAAGAATAAGAACAAAGCAACATAAAAACATGAAAGTTTCAGCATTGACAGGAAAACAGCAGTTACTCTAGTAAGACTAAAAACAAAACAACATAAAAACATGAAAGTTTCAGCATTGACAGGAAAACAGCCGTCACTCTAGTAAGACTAAGAACAAAACAACGTAAAAACATGAAAGTTTCAGCATTGACAGAAAAACAGCCGTCACTCTAGTAAGACTTAGAACAAAGCAACATAAAAACATGAAAGTTTCAGCATTGACAGGAAAACAGCCGCCACTCTAGTAACACTAAGTACAAAACAACATAAAATCATGAACGTTTCAGCATTGACAGGAAAACAGCCGTCACTCTAGTAAGACTAAGAACAAAGCAACATATAAACATGAAAGTTTCAGCATTGACAGGAAAACAGCCGTCACTCTAGTAAGACTAATGACAAAACAACATAAAAACATGAATTTTCAGCATTGACAGGAAAACAGCCGTCACTATAGTAAGACTAAGAACAAAGCAACATATAAACATGAATGTTTCAGCATTGACAGGAAAACAGCCGCCACTCTTGTAAGACTAAGAACAAAGCAACATAAAAACATGAAAGTTTCAGCATTGACAAGAAAACAGCCGTCACTCTAGTAATACTAAGAACAAAGCAACATAAAAACATGAAAGTTTCAGCATTGACAGGAAAACAGCCGCCACTCTATTAAGACTAAGGACAAAACAACATAAAAACATGAAAGTTTCAGCATTGACAGGAAAACAGCCGTCACTCTAGTAAGACTAAGAACAAAGCAACATAAAATATGAAGGTTTCAGCATTGACAGGAAAACAGCCGTCACTCTAGTAAGACTAAGAACAAAGCAACATAAAAACATAAAAGTTTCAGCATTGACAGGAAAACAGCCGTCACGCTAGTAAGACTAAGGACAAACCAACATAAAAACATGAAAGTTTCAGCTTTGACAGGAAAACAGCTGTCACTCTAGTAAGACTAAGAACAAAGCAACATAAAAACATGAAAGTTTCAGCATTGACAGGAAAACTGCCGCCACTCTAGTAAGACTAAGAACAAAGCAACATAAAAACATGAAAGTTTCAGCATTGACAGAAAAACAGCCGTCACTCTAGTAAGACTAAGAACAAAGCAACATAAAAACATGAAAGTTTCAGCATTGACAGGAAAACAGCCGTCACTCTAGTAAGACTAAGGACAAAAGAACATAAAAACATGAAAGTTTCAGCATTGACAGGAAAACAGCCGCCACTCTATTAAGAGTAAGGACAAAACAACATAAAAACATGAAAGTTTCAGCATTGACAGGAAAACAGCCGTCACACTAGTAAGACTAAGGACAAAGCAACATAAAAACATGAAAGTTTCAGCATTGACAGATAAACAGCTGTCACTCTAGTTAGACTAAGAACAAAGCAACATAAAAACATGAAAGTTTCAGCATTGACAGGAAAACAGCCGTCACTCTAGTAAGACTAAGAACAAAGCAACATAAAAACATGAAAGTTTCAGCATTGACAGGAAAACAGCCGTCTTTCTAGTAAGACTAAGAACAAAGCAACATAAAAACATGAAAGTTTCAGCATTGACAGGAAAACAGCCGTCGCTCTAGTAAGACTAAGAACAAAGCAACATAAAAACATGAAAGTTTCAGCATTGACAGGAAAACTGCCGCCACTCTAGTAAGACTAAGAACAAAGCAACATAAAAACATGAAAGTTTCAGCATTGACAGAAAAACAGCCGTCACTCTAGTAAGACTAAGAACAAAGCAACATAAAAACATGAAAGTTTCAGCATTGACAGGAAAACAGCCGTCACTCTAGTAAGACTAAGGACAAAACAACATAAAAACATGAAAGTTTCAGCATTGACAGGAAAACAGCCGTCACTCTAGTAAGACTAAGAACAAAGCAACATAAAAACATGAAAGTTTCAGCATTGACAGGAAAACAGCCGTCTTTCTAGTAAGACTAAGAACAAAGCAACATAAAAACATGAAAGATTCAGCATTGACAGGAAAACAGCCGCCACTCTATTAAGACTAAGGACAAAACAACATTAAACATGAAAGTTTCAGCATTGGCAGGAAAACAGCCGTCACTCTAGTAAGACTAAGGACAAAACGACATAAAAACATGAATGTTTCAGCATTGACAGGAAAACAGCCGTCACTATAGTAAGACTAAGAACAAAGCAACATAAAAACATGAAAGTTTCAGCATTGACAGGAAAACAGCCGTCACTCAAGTAAGACAAAGAACAAAGCAACATAAAAACATGAAATTTTCAGCATTGACAGGAAAACAGCCGTCACTCTAGTAAGACTAAGAACAAAGCAACATAAAAACATGAAATTTTCAGAATGACAGGAAAACAGCCGCCTCTCTATTAAGAGTCAGGACAAAACAACATAAAAACATGAAAGTTTCAGCATTGACAGGAAAACAGCCGTCACTCTAGTAAGACTAAGGACAAAACAACATAAAAACATTAAAGTTTCAGCATTGACAGGAAAACAGCCGTCACTCTAGTAAGACTAAGAACAAAGCAACATAAAAACATGAAAGTTTCAACATTGACAGAAAAACAGCCGTCGCTCTAGTAAGACTAAGAACAAAGCAACATAAAAACATGAAAATTTCAGCATTGACAGGAAAACAGCCGTCACTCTGGTAAGACTAAGGACAAAACAACATAAAAACATGAAAGTTTCAGCATTGACAGGAAAACAGCCGTCACTCTAGTAAGAATAAGAACAAAGCAACATAAAAACATGAAAGTTTCAGAATTGACAGGAAAACAGCAGTTACTCTAGTTAGACTAAAAACAAAACAACATAAAAACATGAAAGTTTCAGCATTGACAGGAAAACAGCCGCCACTCTAGTAACACTAAGTACAAAACAACATAAAAACATGAAAGTTTCATTATTGACAGGAAAACATCCGTCACTCTAGTAAGACTAAGAACAAAGCAACATAAAAACATGAAAGTTTCAGCATTGACAGGAAAACAGCCGTCTTTCTAGTAAGACTAAGAACAAAGCAACATAAAAACATGAAAGATTCAGCATTGACAGGAAAACAGCCGCCACTCTATTAAGACTAAGGACAAAACAACATTAAACATGAAAGTTTCAGCATTGGCAGGAAAACAGCCGTCACTTTAGTAAGACTAAGGACAAAACAACATAAAAACATGAATGTTTCAGCATTGACAGGAAAACAGCCGTCACTATAGTAAGACTAAGAACAAAGCAACATAAAAACATGAAAGTTTCAGCATTGACAGGAAAACAGCCGTCACTCTAGTAAGACTAAGAACAAAGCAACATAAAAACATGAAATTTTCAGCATTGACAGGAAAACAGCCGCCACTCTATTAAGAGTAAGGACAAAACAACATAAAAACATGAAAGTTTCAGCATTGACAGGAAAACAGCCGTCACTCTAGTAAGACTAAGGACAAAACAACATAAAAACATGAAAGTTTCAGCATTGACAGGAAAACAGCCGTCACTCTAGTAAGACTAAGGACAAAGCAACATAAAAACATGAAAGTTTCAGCATTGACAGATAAACAGCTGTCACTCTAGTTAGACTAAGAACAAAGCAACATAAAAACATGAAAGTTTCAGCATTGACAGGAAAACAGCCGTCACTCTAGTAAGACTAAGAACAAAACAACATAAAAACATGAAAGTTTCAGCATTGACAGGAAAACAGCCGTCACTCTAGTAAGACTAAGAACAAAGCAACATAAAAACATGAAAGTTTCAACATTGACAGGAAAACCGCCTTCGCTCTAGTAAGAATAAGAGCAAAGCAACATAAAAACATGAAAGTTTCAGCATTGACAGGAAAACAGCCGTCACTATAGTAAGACTAAGAACAAAGCAACATATAAACATGAAAGTTTCAGCATTAACAGGAAAACAGCGGCCTCGCTAGTAAGACTAAGAACAAAGCATCATAAAAACATGAATGTTTCAGCATTGACAGGAAAACAGCCGTCACTCTAGTAAGACTAAAAACAAAGCAACATAAAAACATGAAAGTTTCAGCATTGACAGGAAAACAGCCGCCACTCTATTAAGACTAAGGACTAAACAACATAAAAACTTGAAAGTTTCATCATTGACAGGAAAACAGCCGTCACACTAGTAAGACTAAGGACAAGACAACATAAAAACATGAAAGTTTCAGCATTGACAGGAAAACAGCTTTCACTCTAGTAAGACTAAGAACAAAGCAACATAAAAACATGAAAGTTTCAGCATGGACAGGAAAACTGCCGCCACTCTAAGTAAGACTAAGAACAAAGCAACATAAAAACATGAAATTTTCAGCATTGACAGGAAAACAGCCGTCACTCTAGTAAGACTAAGAACAAAGCAACATATAAACATGAAAGTTTCAGCATTGACAGGAAAACAGCCGTCACTCTAGTAAGACTAATGACAAAACAACATAAAAACATGAATGTTTCAGCATTGACAGGAAAACAGCCGTCACTATAGTAAGACTAAGAACAAAGCAACATATAAACATGAAAGTTTCAGCATTGACAGGAAAACAGCCGCCACTCTATTAAGACTAAGGACAAAACAACATAAAAACATGAAAGTTTCAGCATTGACAGGAAAACAGCCGTCACTCTAGTAAGACTAAGAACAAAGCAACATAAAATATGAAGGTTTCAGCATTGACAGGAAAACAGCCGTCACTCTAGTAAGACTAAGAACAAAGCAACATAAAAACATAAAAGTTTCAGCATTGACAGGAAAACAGCCGTCACGCTAGTAAGACTAAGGACAAACCAACATAAAAACATGAAAGTTTCAGCTTTGACAGGAAAACAGCTGTCACTCTAGTAAGACTAAGAACAAAGCAACATAAAAACATGAAAGTTTCAGCATTGACAGGAAAACTGCCGCCACTCTAGTAAGACTAAGAACAAAGCAACATAAAAACATGAAAGTTTCAGCATTGACAGAAAAACAGCCGTCACTCTAGTAAGACTAAGGACAAAGCAACATAAAAACATGAAAGTTTCAGCATTAACAGGAAAACAGCCGTCACTCTAGTAAGACTAAGGACAAAACAACATAAAAACATTAAAGTTTCAGCATTGACAGGAAAACAGCCGCCACTCTAGTAACACTAAGTACAAAACAACATAAAAAAATGAACGTTTCAGCATTGACAGGAAAACATCCGTCACTCTAGTAAGACTAAGAACAAAGCAACGTAAAAACATGAAAGTTTCAGCATTGACAGGAAAACAGTCGTCACTCTAGTAAGACTAAGGACAAAGCAAGATAAAAACATGAAAGTTTCAGCTTTGACAGGAAAACAGCCGTCACTCTAGTAAGACTAAGAACAAAGCAACATAAAAACATGAAAGTGTCAGCATTGACAGGAAAACAGCCGCCACTCTATTAAGACTAAGAACAAAGCAACATAAAAACATGAAAGTTTCAGCATTGACAGGAAAACAGCCGTCTTTCTAGTAAGACTAAGAACAAAGCAACATAAAAACATGAAAGATTCAGCATTGACAGGAAAACAGCCGCCACTCTATTAAGACTAAAGACAAAACAACATTAAACATGAAAGTTTCAGCATTGACAGGAAAACAGCCGTCACTCTAGTAAGACTAAGGACAAAACAACATAAAAACATGAATGTTTCAGCATTGACAGGAAAACAGCCGTCACTATAGTAAGACTAAGAACAAAGCAACATAAAAACATGAAAGTTTCAGCATTGACAGGAAAACAGCCGTCACTCTAGTAAGACTAAGAACAAAGCAACATAAAAACATGAAATTTTCAGCATTGACAGGAAAACAGCCGCCACTCTATTAAGACTCAGAACAAAGCAACATAAAAACATGAAAGTTTCAGCATTAACAGAAAAACAGCCGCAACTCTAGTAAGACTAAGGACAAAGCAACATAAAAACATGAAAGGTTCAGCATTGACAAGAAAACAGCCGTCACTCTAGTAAGACTAAGGACAAAGGAACATAAAACCATGAAAGCTTCAGCATTGACAGGAAAAGAGCCGTCACTCTAGTAAGAATAAGAGCAAAGCAACATAAAAACATGAAAGTTTCAGCATTGACAGGAAAACCGCTGTCACTCTAGTAAGACTAAGAACAAAACAACATAAAAACATGAAAGTTTCAGCATTGACAGGAAAACAGCCGTCACTCTAGTAAGACCAAGTGCAAAGCAACATAAAAACATGAAAGTTTCAGCATTGACAGGAAAACAGCTTTCACTCTAGTAAGACTGAGAACAAAGCAACATAAAAACATGAAAGTTTCAGCATGGAAAGGAAAACTGCCGCCACTCTAAGTAAGACTAAGAACAAAGCAACATAAAAACATGAAATTTTCAGCATTGACAGGAAAACAGCCGTCACTCTAGTAACACTAAGAACAAAGCAACATATAAACATGAAAGTTTCAGCATTGACAGGAAAACAGCCGTCACTCTAGTAAGACTAATGACAAAACAACATAAAAACATGAATGTTTCAGCATTGACAGGAAAACAGCCGTCACTATAGTAAGACTAAGAACAAAGCAACATATAAACATGAAAGTTTCAGCATTGACAGGAAAACCGCTGTCACTCTAGTAAGACTAAGAACAAAACAACATAAAAACATGAAAGTTTCAGCATTGACAGGAAAACAGCCGTCACTCTAGTAAGACCAAGAGCAAAGCAACATAAAAACATGAAAGTTTCAGCATTGACAGGAAAACAGCCGTCACTCTATTAAAACGAAGAACAAAGCAACGTAAAAATATGAAAGTTTCAGCATTGACAGGAAAACAGCCGTCACTATAGTAAGACTAAGAACAAAGCAACATATAAACATGAAAGTTTCAGCATTGACAGGAAAACAGCGGCCTCGCTAGTAAGACTAAGAACAAAGCATCATAAAAACATGAATGTTTCAGCATTGACAGGAAAACAGCCGTCACTCTAGTAAGAATAAAAACAAAGCAACATAAAAACATGAAAGTTTCAGCATTGACAGGAAAACAGCCGCCACTCTATTAAGACTAAGGACAAAACAACATAAAAACTTGAAAGTTTCATCATTGACAGGAAAACAGCCGTCACTCTAGTAAGACTAAGGACAAGACAACATAAAAACATGAATGTTTCAGCATTGACAGGAAAACAGCTTTCACTCTAGTAAGACTAAGAACAAAGCAACATAAAAACATGAAAGTTTCAGCATGGACAGGAAAACTGCCGCCACTCTAAGTAAGACTAAGAACAAAGCAACATAAAAACATGAAATTTTCAGCATTGACAGGAAAACAGCCGTCACTCTAGTAAGAATAAGAACAAAGCAACATAAAAACATGAAAGTTTCAGCATTGACAGGAAAACAGCAGTTACTCTAGTAAGACTAAAAACAAAACAACATAAAAACATGAAAGTTTCAGCATTGACAGGAAAACAGCCGTCACTCTAGTAAGACTAAGAACAAAACAACGTAAAAACATTGAAAGTTTCAGCATTGACAGAAAAACAGCCGTCACTCTAGTAAGACTTAGAACAAAGCAACATAAAAACATGAAAGTTTCAGCATTGACAGGAAAACAGCCGCCACTCTAGTAACACTAAGTACAAAACAACATAAAATCATGAACGTTTCAGCATTGACAGGAAAACAGCCGTCACTCTAGTAAGACTAAGAACAAAGCAACATATAAACATGAAAGTTTCAGCATTGACAGGAAAACAGCCGTCACTCTAGTAAGACTAATGACAAAACAACATAAAAACATGAATTTTCAGCATTGACAGGAAAACAGCCGTCACTATAGTAAGACTAAGAACAAAGCAACATATAAACATGAATGTTTCAGCATTGACAGGAAAACAGCCGCCACTCTTGTAAGACTAAGAACAAAGCAACATAAAAACATGAAAGTTTCAGCATTGACAAGAAAACAGCCGTCACTCTAGTAATACTAAGAACAAAGCAACATAAAAACATGAAAGTTTCAGCATTGACAGGAAAACAGCCGCCACTCTATTAAGACTAAGGACAAAACAACATAAAAACATGAAAGTTTCAGCATTGACAGGAAAACAGCCGTCACTCTAGTAAGACTAAGAACAAAGCAACATAAAATATGAAGGTTTCAGCATTGACAGGAAAACAGCCGTCACTCTAGTAAGACTAAGAACAAAGCAACATAAAAACATAAAAGTTTCAGCATTGACAGGAAAACAGCCGTCACGCTAGTAAGACTAAGGACAAACCAACATAAAAACATGAAAGTTTCAGCTTTGACAGGAAAACAGCTGTCACTCTAGTAAGACTAAGAACAAAGCAACATAAAAACATGAAAGTTTCAGCATTGACAGGAAAACTGCCGCCACTCTAGTAAGACTAAGAACAAAGCAACATAAAAACATGAAAGTTTCAGCATTGACAGAAAAACAGCCGTCACTCTAGTAAGACTAAGAACAAAGCAACATAAAAACATGAAAGTTTCAGCATTGACAGGAAAACAGCCGTCACTCTAGTAAGACTAAGGACAAAAGAACATAAAAACATGAAAGTTTCAGCATTGACAGGAAAACAGCCGCCACTCTATTAAGAGTAAGGACAAAACAACATAAAAACATGAAAGTTTCAGCATTGACAGGAAAACAGCCGTCACTCTAGTAAGACTAAGGACAAAGCAACATAAAAACATGAAAGTTTCAGCATTGACAGATAAACAGCTGTCACTCTAGTTAGACTAAGAACAAAGCAACATAAAAACATGAAAGTTTCAGCATTGACAGGAAAACAGCCGTCACTCTAGTAAGACTAAGAACAAAGCAACATAAAAACATGAAAGTTTCAGCATTGACAGGAAAACAGCCGTCTTTCTAGTAAGACTAAGAACAAAGCAACATAAAAACATGAAAGTTTCAGCATTGACAGGAAAACAGCCGTCGCTCTAGTAAGACTAAGAACAAAGCAACATAAAAACATGAAAGTTTCAGCATTGACAGGAAAACTGCCGCCACTCTAGTAAGACTAAGAACAAAGCAACATAAAAACATGAAAGTTTCAGCATTGACAGAAAAACAGCCGTCACTCTAGTAAGACTAAGAACAAAGCAACATAAAAACATGAAAGTTTCAGCATTGACAGGAAAACAGCCGTCACTCTAGTAAGACTAAGGACAAAACAACATAAAAACATGAAAGTTTCAGCATTGACAGGAAAACAGCCGTCACTCTAGTAAGACTAAGAACAAAGCAACATAAAAACATGAAAGTTTCAGCATTGACAGGAAAACAGCCGCCACTCTAGTAACACTAAGTACAAAACAACATAAAAACATGAACGTTTCATTATTGACAGGAAAACATCCGTCACTCTAGTAAGACTAAGAACAAAGCAACATAAAAACATGAAAGTTTCAGCATTGACAGGAAAACAGCCGTCTTTCTAGTAAGACTAAGAACAAAGCAACATAAAAACATGAAAGATTCAGCATTGACAGGAAAACAGCCGCCACTCTATTAAGACTAAGGACAAAACAACATTAAACATGAAAGTTTCAGCATTGGCAGGAAAACAGCCGTCACTCTAGTAAGACTAAGGACAAAACGACATAAAAACATGAATGTTTCAGCATTGACAGGAAAACAGCCGTCACTATAGTAAGACTAAGAACAAAGCAACATAAAAACATGAAAGTTTCAGCATTGACAGGAAAACAGCCGTCACTCAAGTAAGACAAAGAACAAAGCAACATAAAAACATGAAATTTTCAGCATTGACAGGAAAACAGCCGTCACTCTAGTAAGACTAAGAACAAAGCAACATAAAAACATGAAATTATCAGAATGACAGGAAAACAGCCGCCTCTCTATTAAGAGTCAGGACAAAACAACATAAAAACATGAAAGTTTCAGCATTGACAGGAAAACAGCCGTCACTCTAGTAAGACTAAGGACAAAACAACATAAAAACATTAAAGTTTCAGCATTGACAGGAAAACAGCCGTCACTCTAGTAAGACTAAGAACAAAGCAACATAAAAACATGAAAGTTTCAACATTGACAGAAAAACAGCCGTCGCTCTAGTAAGACTAAGAACAAAGCAACATAAAAAAAATGAAAATTTCAGCATTGACAGGAAAACAGCCGTCACTCTGGTAAGACTAAGGACAAAACAACATAAAAACATGAAAGTTTCAGCATTGACAGGAAAACAGCCGTCACTCTAGTAAGAATAAGAACAAAGCAACATAAAAACATGAAAGTTTCAGCATTGACAGGAAAACAGCAGTTACTCTAGTTAGACTAAAAACAAAACAACATAAAAACATGAAAGTTTCAGCATTGACAGGAAAACAGCCGCCACTCTAGTAACACTAAGTACAAAACAACATAAAAACATGAAAGTTTCATTATTGACAGGAAAACATCCGTCACTCTAGTAAGACTAAGAACAAAGCAACATAAAAACATGAAAGTTTCAGCATTGACAGGAAAACAGCCGTCTTTCTAGTAAGACTAAGAACAAAGCAACATAAAAACATGAAAGATTCAGCATTGACAGGAAAACAGCCGCCACTCTATTAAGACTAAGGACAAAACAACATTAAACATGAAAGTTTCAGCATTGGCAGGAAAACAGCCGTCACTTTAGTAAGACTAAGGACAAAACAACATAAAAACATGAATGTTTCAGCATTGACAGGAAAACAGCCGTCACTATAGTAAGACTAAGAACAAAGCAACATAAAAACATGAAAGTTTCAGCATTGACAGGAAAACAGCCGTCACTCTAGTAAGACTAAGAACAAAGCAACATAAAAACATGAAATTTTCAGCATTGACAGGAAAACAGCCGCCACTCTATTAAGAGTAAGGACAAAACAACATAAAAACATGAAAGTTTCAGCATTGACAGGAAAACAGCCGTCACTCTAGTAAGACTAAGGACAAAACAACATAAAAACATGAAAGTTTCAGCATTGACAGGAAAACAGCCGTCACTCTAGTAAGACTAAGGACAAAGCAACATAAAAACATGAAAGTTTCAGCATTGACAGATAAACAGCTGTCACTCTAGTTAGACTAAGAACAAAGCAACATAAAAACATGAAAGTTTCAGCATTGACAGGAAAACAGCCGTCACTCTAGTAAGACTAAGAACAAAACAACATAAAAACATGAAAGTTTCAGCATTGACAGGAAAACAGCCGTCACTCTAGTAAGACTAAGAACAAAGCAACATAAAAACATGAAAGTTTCAACATTGACAGGAAAACAGCCTTCGCTCTAGTAAGAATAAGAACAAAGCAACATAAAAACATGAAAGTTTCAGCATTGACAGGAAAACAGCTGTCACTCTAGTAAGACTTAGAACAAAGCAACATAAAAACATGAAAGTTTCAGCATTGACAGGAAAACAGCCGCCACTCTAGTAACACTAAGTACAAAACAACATAAAATCATGAAAGTTTCAGCATTGACAGGAAAACAGCCGTCACTCTAGTAAGACTAAGAACAAAGCAACATAAAAACATGAAATTTTCAGCATTGACAGGAAAACAGCCGCCACTCTATTAAGACTAAGGACAAAACAACATAAAAACTTGAAAGTTTCATCATTGACAGGAAAACAGCCGTCACTCTAGTAAGACTAAGGACAAGACAACATAAAAACATGAATGTTTCAGCATTGACAGGAAAACAGCTTTCACTCTAGTAAGACTAAGAACAAAGCAACATAAAAACATGAAAGTTTCAGCATGGACAGGAAAACTGCCGCCACTCTAAGTAAGACTAAGAACAAAGCAACATAAAAACATGAAATTTTCAGCATTGACAGGAAAACAGCCGTCACTCTAGTAAGAATAAGAACAAAGCAACATAAAAACATGAAAGTTTCAGCATTGACAGGAAAACAGCAGTTACTCTAGTAAGACTAAAAACAAAACAACATAAAAACATGAAAGTTTCAGCATTGACAGGAAAACAGCCGTCACTCTAGTAAGACTAAGAACAAAACAACGTAAAAACATTGAAAGTTTCAGCATTGACAGAAAAACAGCCGTCACTCTAGTAAGACTTAGAACAAAGCAACATAAAAACATGAAAGTTTCAGCATTGACAGGAAAACAGCCGCCACTCTAGTAACACTAAGTACAAAACAACATAAAATCATGAACGTTTCAGCATTGACAGGAAAACAGCCGTCACTCTAGTAAGACTAAGAACAAAGCAACATATAAACATGAAAGTTTCAGCATTGACAGGAAAACAGCCGTCACTCTAGTAAGACTAATGACAAAACAACATAAAAACATGAATTTTCAGCATTGACAGGAAAACAGCCGTCACTATAGTAAGACTAAGAACAAAGCAACATATAAACATGAATGTTTCAGCATTGACAGGAAAACAGCCGCCACTCTTGTAAGACTAAGAACAAAGCAACATAAAAACATGAAAGTTTCAGCATTGACAAGAAAACAGCCGTCACTCTAGTAATACTAAGAACAAAGCAACATAAAAACATGAAAGTTTCAGCATTGACAGGAAAACAGCCGCCACTCTATTAAGACTAAGGACAAAACAACATAAAAACATGAAAGTTTCAGCATTGACAGGAAAACAGCCGTCACTCTAGTAAGACTAAGAACAAAGCAACATAAAATATGAAGGTTTCAGCATTGACAGGAAAACAGCCGTCACTCTAGTAAGACTAAGAACAAAGCAACATAAAAACATAAAAGTTTCAGCATTGACAGGAAAACAGCCGTCACGCTAGTAAGACTAAGGACAAACCAACATAAAAACATGAAAGTTTCAGCTTTGACAGGAAAACAGCTGTCACTCTAGTAAGACTAAGAACAAAGCAACATAAAAACATGAAAGTTTCAGCATTGACAGGAAAACTGCCGCCACTCTAGTAAGACTAAGAACAAAGCAACATAAAAACATGAAAGTTTCAGCATTGACAGAAAAACAGCCGTCACTCTAGTAAGACTAAGAACAAAGCAACATAAAAACATGAAAGTTTCAGCATTGACAGGAAAACAGCCGTCACTCTAGTAAGACTAAGGACAAAAGAACATAAAAACATGAAAGTTTCAGCATTGACAGGAAAACAGCCGCCACTCTATTAAGAGTAAGGACAAAACAACATAAAAACATGAAAGTTTCAGCATTGACAGGAAAACAGCCGTCACTCTAGTAAGACTAAGGACAAAGCAACATAAAAACATGAAAGTTTCAGCATTGACAGAAAAACAGCCGTCACTCTAGTAAGACTAAGAACAAAGCAACATAAAAACATGAAAGTTTCAGCATTGACAGGAAAACAGCCGTCACTCTAGTAAGACTAAGGACAAAAGAACATAAAAACATGAAAGTTTCAGCATTGACAGGAAAACAGCCGCCACTCTATTAAGAGTAAGGACAAAACAACATAAAAACATGAAAGTTTCAGCATTGACAGGAAAACAGCCGTCACTCTAGTAAGACTAAGGACAAAGCAACATAAAAACATGAAAGTTTCAGCATTGACAGATAAACAGCTGTCACTCTAGTTAGACTAAGAACAAAGCAACATAAAAACATGAAAGTTTCAGCATTGACAGGAAAACAGCCGTCACTCTAGTAAGACTAAGAACAAAGCAACATAAAAACATGAAAGTTTCAGCATTGACAGGAAAACAGCCGTCTTTCTAGTAAGACTAAGAACAAAGCAACATAAAAACATGAAAGTTTCAGCATTGACAGGAAAACAGCCGTCGCTCTAGTAAGACTAAGAACAAAGCAACATAAAAACATGAAAGTTTCAGCATTGACAGGAAAACTGCCGCCACTCTAGTAAGACTAAGAACAAAGCAACATAAAAACATGAAAGTTTCAGCATTGACAGAAAAACAGCCGTCACTCTAGTAAGACTAAGAACAAAGCAACATAAAAACATGAAAGTTTCAGCATTGACAGGAAAACAGCCGTCACTCTAGTAAGACTAAGGACAAAACAACATAAAAACATGAAAGTTTCAGCATTGACAGGAAAACAGCCGTCACTCTAGTAAGACTAAGAACAAAGCAACATAAAAACATGAAAGTTTCAGCATTGACAGGAAAACAGCCGCCACTCTAGTAACACTAAGTACAAAACAACATAAAAACATGAACGTTTCATTATTGACAGGAAAACATCCGTCACTCTAGTAAGACTAAGAACAAAGCAACATAAAAACATGAAAGTTTCAGCATTGACAGGAAAACAGCCGTCTTTCTAGTAAGACTAAGAACAAAGCAACATAAAAACATGAAAGATTCAGCATTGACAGGAAAACAGCCGCCACTCTATTAAGACTAAGGACAAAACAACATTAAACATGAAAGTTTCAGCATTGGCAGGAAAACAGCCGTCACTCTAGTAAGACTAAGGACAAAACGACATAAAAACATGAATGTTTCAGCATTGACAGGAAAACAGCCGTCACTATAGTAAGACTAAGAACAAAGCAACATAAAAACATGAAAGTTTCAGCATTGACAGGAAAACAGCCGTCACTCAAGTAAGACAAAGAACAAAGCAACATAAAAACATGAAATTTTCAGCATTGACAGGAAAACAGCCGTCACTCTAGTAAGACTAAGAACAAAGCAACATAAAAACATGAAATTATCAGAATGACAGGAAAACAGCCGCCTCTCTATTAAGAGTCAGGACAAAACAACATAAAAACATGAAAGTTTCAGCATTGACAGGAAAACAGCCGTCACTCTAGTAAGACTAAGGACAAAGCAACATAAAAACATGAAAGTTTCAACATTGACAGAAAAACAGCCGTCGCTCTAGTAAGACTAAGAACAAAGCAACATAAAAAAAATGAAAATTTCAGCATTGACAGGAAAACAGCCGTCACTCTGGTAAGACTAAGGACAAAACAACATAAAAACATGAAAGTTTCAGCATTGACAGGAAAACAGCCGTCACTCTAGTAAGAATAAGAACAAAGCAACATAAAAACATGAAAGTTTCAGCATTGACAGGAAAACAGCAGTTACTCTAGTTAGACTAAAAACAAAACAACATAAAAACATGAAAGTTTCAGCATTGACAGGAAAACAGCCGCCACTCTAGTAACACTAAGTACAAAACAACATAAAAACATGAAAGTTTCATTATTGACAGGAAAACATCCGTCACTCTAGTAAGACTAAGAACAAAGCAACATAAAAACATGAAAGTTTCAGCATTGACAGGAAAACAGCCGTCTTTCTAGTAAGACTAAGAACAAAGCAACATAAAAACATGAAAGATTCAGCATTGACAGGAAAACAGCCGCCACTCTATTAAGACTAAGGACAAAACAACATTAAACATGAAAGTTTCAGCATTGGCAGGAAAACAGCCGTCACTTTAGTAAGACTAAGGACAAAACAACATAAAAACATGAATGTTTCAGCATTGACAGGAAAACAGCCGTCACTATAGTAAGACTAAGAACAAAGCAACATAAAAACATGAAAGTTTCAGCATTGACAGGAAAACAGCCGTCACTCTAGTAAGACTAAGAACAAAGCAACATAAAAACATGAAATTTTCAGCATTGACAGTAAAACAGCCGCCACTCTATTAAGAGTAAGGACAAAACAACATAAAAACATGAAAGTTTCAGCATTGACAGGAAAACAGCCGTCACTCTAGTAAGACTAAGGACAAAACAACATAAAAACATGAAAGTTTCAGCATTGACAGGAAAACAGCCGTCACTCTAGTAAGACTAAGGACAAAGCAACATAAAAACATGAAAGTTTCAGCATTGACAGATAAACAGCTGTCACTCTAGTTAGACTAAGAACAAAGCAACATAAAAACATGAAAGTTTCAGCATTGACAGGAAAACAGCCGTCACTCTAGTAAGACTAAGAACAAAACAACATAAAAACATGAAAGTTTCAGCATTGACAGGAAAACAGCCGTCACTCTAGTAAGACTAAGAACAAAGCAACATAAAAACATGAAAGTTTCAACATTGACAGGAAAACAGCCTTCGCTCTAGTAAGAATAAGAACAAAGCAACATAAAAACATGAAAGTTTCAGCATTGACAGGAAAACAGCTGTCACTCTAGTAAGACTTAGAACAAAGCAACATAAAAACATGAAAGTTTCAGCATTGACAGGAAAACAGCCGCCACTCTAGTAACACTAAGTACAAAACAACATAAAATCATGAACGTTTCAGCATTGACAGGAAAACAGCCGTCACTCTAGTAAGACTAAGAACAAAGCAACATATAAACATGAAAGTTTCAGCATTGACAGGAGAACAGCCGTCACTATAGTAAGACTAAGAACAAAGCAACATATAAACATGAAAGTTTCAGCATTGACAGGAAAACAGCCGCCACTCTAGTAACACTAAGTACAAAACAACATAAAAACATGAACGTTTCAGCATTGACAGGAAAACATCCGTCACTCTAGTAAGACTAAGAACAAAGCAACATAAAAACATGAAAGTTTCAGCATTGACAGGAAAACAGCCGTCTTTCTAGTAAGACTAAGAACAAAGCAACATAAAAACATGAAAGATTCAGCATTGACAGTAAAACAGCCGCCACTCTATTAAGACTAAGGACATAACAACATTAAACATGAAAGTTTCAGCATTGGCAGGAAAACTGCCGTAACTCTAGTAAGACTAAGGACAAAACAACATAAAAACATGAATGTTTCAGCATTGACAGGAAAACAGCCGTCACTATAGTAAGACTAAGAACAAAGCAACATAAAAACATGAAAGTTTCAGCATTGACAGGAAAACAGCCGTCACTCTAGTAAGACTAAGAACAAAGCAACATAAAAACATGAAATTTTCAGCATTGACAGGAAAACAGCCGCCACTCTATTAAGAGTAAGGACAAAACAACATAAAAACATGAAAGTTTCAGCATTGACAGGAAAACAGCCGTCACTCTAGTAAGACTAAGGACAAAACAACATAAAAACATTAAAGTTTCAGCATTGACAGGAAAACAGCCGTCACTCTAGTAAGACTAAGGACAAAGCAACATAAAAACATGAAAGTTTCAGCATTGACAGATAAACAGCCGTCACTCTAGTTAGACTAAGAACAAAACAACATAAAAACATGAAAGTTTCTGCATTGACAGGAAAACAGCCGTCACTCTAGTAAGACTAAGAACAAAACAACATAAAAACAATAAAGTTTCAGCATTGACAGGAAAACAGCCGTCACTCTAGTAAGACTAAGGACAAAGCAACATAAAAACATGAAAGTTTCAGCATTGACAGATAAACAGCCGTCACTCTAGTAAGACTAAGAACAAAGCAACATAAAAACATGAAAGTTTCAACATTGACAGGAAAACAGCCGTCGCCCTAGTAAGACTAAGAACAAAGCAACATAAAAACATGAAAATTTCAGCATTGACAGGAAAACAGCCATCACTCTGGTAAGACTAAGGACAAAACAACATAAAAACATGAAAGTTTCAGCATTGACAGGAAAACAGCCGTCACTCTAGTAAGAATAAGAAAAAGCAACATAAAAACATGAAAGTTTCAGCATTGACAGGAAAACAGCAGTTACTCTAGTAAGACTAAGAACAAAACAACATAAAAACATGAAAGTTTCAGCATTGACAGGAAAACAGCCGTCACTCTAGTAAGACTAAGAACAAAGCAACATAAAAACATGAAAGTTTCAACATTGACAGGAAAACAGCCGTCGCTCTAGTAAGACTAAGAACAAAGTAACATAAAAACATAAAAGTTTCAGCATTGAAGGGAAAACAGCCGTCACTCTAGTAATACTAAGAACAAAGCAACATAAAAACATGAAAGTTTCAGCATTGACAGGAAAACAGCCGCCACTCTATTAAGACTAAGGACAAAACAACATAAAAACATGAAAGTTTCAGCATTGACAGGAAAACAGCCGTCACTCTAGTAAGACTAAGAACAAAGCAACATAAAATATGAAGGTTTCAGCATTACAGGAAAACAGCCGTCACTCTAGTAAGACTAAGAACAAAGCAACATAAAAACATAAAAGTTTCAGCAATGACAGGAAAACAGCCGTCACGCTAGTAAGACTAAGGACAAACCAACATAAAAACATGAAAGTTTCAGCTTTGACAGGAAAAAAGCTGTCACTCTAGTAAGACTAAGAACAAAGCAACATAAAAACATGAAAGTTTCAGCATTGACAGAAAAACAGCCGTCACTCTAGTAAGACTAAGAACAAAGCAACATAAAAACATGAAAGTTTCAGCATTGACAGGAAAACAGCCGTCACTCTAGTAAGACTAAGGACAAAACAACATAAAAACATGAAAGTTTCAGCATTGACAGGAAAACAGCCGTCACTCTAGTAAGACTAAGAACAAAGCAACATAAAAACATGAAATTTTCAGCATTGACAGGAAAACAGCCGCCACTCTATTAAGAGTAAGGACAAAACAACATAAAAACATGAAAGTTTCAGCATTGACAGGAAAACAGCCGTCACTCTAGTAAGACTAAGGACAAAACAACATAAAAACATGAAAGTTTAAGCATTGACAGGAAAACAGCCGTCACTCTAGTAAGACTAAGGACAAAGCAACATAAAAACATGAAAGTTTCAGCATTGACAGATAAACAGCCGTCACTCTAGTTAGACTAAGAACAAAGCAACATAAAAACATGAAAGTTTCAGCATTGACAGGAAAACAGCCGTCGCTCTAGTAAGACTAAGAACAAAGCAACATAAAAACATGAAAATTTCAGCATTGACAGGAAAACAGCCGTCACTCTGGTAAGACTAAGGACAAAACAACATAAAAACATGAAAGTTTCAGCATTGACAGGAAAACAGCCGTCACTCTAGTAAGAATAAGAACAAAGCAACATAAAAACATGAAAGTTTCAGCATTGACAGGAAAACAGCAGTTACTCTAGTAAGACTAAAAACAAAACAACATAAAAACATGAAAGTTTCAGCATTGACAGGAAAACAGCTGTCACTCTAGTAAGACTAAGAACAAAGCAACATAAAAACATGAAATTTTCAGCATTGACAGGAAAACAGCCGCCACTCTATTAAGAGTAAGGACAAAACAACATAAAAACATGAAAGTTTCAGCATTGACAGGAAAACAGCCGTCACTCTAGTAAGACTAAGGACAAAACAACATAAAAACATGAAAGTTTCAGCATTGACAGGAAAACAGCCGTCACTCTAGTAAGACTAAGGACAAAGCAACATAAAAACATGAAAGTTTCAGCATTGACAGATAAACAGCCGTCACTCTAGTTAGACTAAGAACAAAGCAACATAAAAACATGAAAGTTTCAGCATTGACAGGAAAACAGCCGTCACTCTAGTAAGACTAAGAACAAAACAACATAAAAACATGAAAGTTTCAGCATTGACAGGAAAACAGCCGTCACTCTAGTAAGACTAAGAACAAAGCAACATAAAAACATGAAATTTTCAGCATTGACAGGAAAACAGCCGCCACTCTATTAAGAGTAAGGACAAAACAACATAAAAACATGAAAGTTTCAGCATTGACAGGAAAACAGCCGTCACTCTAGTAAGACTAAGGACAAAACAACATAAAAACATGAAAGTTTCAGCATTGACAGGAAAACAGCCGTCACTCTAGTAAGACTAAGGACAAAGCAACATAAAAACATGAAAGTTTCAGCATTGACAGATAAACAGCCGTCACTCTAGTTAGACTAAGAACAAAGCAACATAAAAACATGAAAGTTTCAGCATTGACAGGAAAACAGCCGTCACTCTAGTAAGAATAAGAACAAAGCAACATAAAAACATGAAAGTTTCAGCATTGACAGGAAAACAGCAGTTACTCTAGTAAGACTAAAAACAAAACAACATAAAAACATGAAAGTTTCAGCATTGACAGGAAAACAGCTGTCACTCTAGTAAGACTAAGAACAAAGCAACATAAAAACATGAAATTTTCAGCATTGACAGGAAAACAGCCGTCACTCTAGAAAGACTAAGGACAAAACAACATAAAAACATGAAAGTTTCAGCATTGACAGGAAAACAGCCGTGACTCTAGTAAGACTAAGGACAAAGCAACATAAAAACATGAAAGTTTCAGCATTGACAGATAAACAGCCGTCACTCTAGTTAGACTAAGAACAAAGCAACATAAAAACATGAAAGTTTCAGTATTGACAGGAAAACAGCCGTCACTCTAGTAAGAATAAGAACAAAGCAACATAAAAACATGAAAGTTTCAGCATTGACAGGAAAACAGCAGTTTCTCTAGTAAGACTAAAAACAAAACAACATAAAAACATGAAAGTTTCAGCATTGACAGGAAAACAGCTGTCACTCTAGTAAGACTAAGAACAAAGCAACATAAAAACATGAAATTTTCAGCATTGACAGGAAAACAGCCGCCACTCTATTAAGAGTAAGGACAAAACAACATAAAAACATGAAAGTTTCAGCATTGACAGGAAAACAGCCGTCACTCTAGTAAGACTAAGGACAAAACAACATAAAAACATGAAAGTTTCAGCATTGACAGGAAAACAGCCGTCACTCTAGTAAGACTAAGAACAAAGCAACATAAAAACATGAAAGTTTCAGCATTGACAGATAAACAGCCGTCACTCTAGTTAGACTAAGAACAAAGCAACATAAAAACATGAAAGTTTCAGCATTGACAGGAAAACAGCCGTCACTCTAGTAAGACTAAGAACAAAGCAACATAAAAACATGAAAGTTTCAACATTGACAGGAAAACAGCCGTCGCTCTAGTAAGACTAAGAACAAAGCAACATAAAAACATAAAAATTTCAGCATTGACAGGAAAACAGCCGTCACTCTAGTAAGACTAAGAACAAAGCAACATAAAAACATGAAATTTTCAGCATTGACAGGAAAACAGCCGCCACTCTATTAAGAGTAAGGACAAAACAACATAAAAACATGAAAGTTTCAGCATTGACAGGAAAACAGCCGTCACTCTAGTAAGACTAAGGACAAAGCAACATAAAAACATGAAAGTTTCAGCATTGACAGATAAACAGCCGTCACTCTAGTTAGACTAAGAACAAAGCAACATAAAAACATGAAAGTTTCAGCATTGACAGGAAAACAGCCGTCACTCTAGTAAGAATAAGAACAAAGCAACATAAAAACATGAAAGTTTCAGCATTGACAGGAAAATAGCAGTTACTCTAGTAAGACTAAAAACAAAACAACATAAAAACATGAAAGTTTCAGCATTGACAGGAAAACAGCTGTCACTCTAGTAAGACTAAGAACAAAGCAACATAAAAACATGAAATTTTCAGCATTGACAGGAAAACAGCCGCCACTCTATTAAGAGTAAGGACAAAACAACATAAAAACATGAAAGTTTCAGCATTGACAGGAAAACAGCCGTCACTCTAGTAAGACTAAGGACAAAACAACATAAAAACATGAAAGTTTCAGCATTGACAGGAAAACAGCCGTCACTCTAGTAAGACTAAGGACAAAGCAACATAAAAAGATGAAAGTTTCAGCATTGACAGATAAACAGCCGTCACTCTAGTTAGACTAAGAACAAAGCAACATAAAAACATGAAAGTTCCAGCATTGACAGGAAAACAGCCGTCACTCTAGTAAGATTAAGAACAAAACAACATAAAAACATGAAAGTTTCAGCATTGACAGGAAAACAGCCGTCACTCTAGTAAGACTAAGAACAAAGCAACATTAAAACATGAAAGTTTCAACATTGACAGGAAAACAGCCGTCGCTCTAGTAAGACTAAGAACAAAGCAACATAAAAACATAAAAATTTCAGCATTGACAGGAAAACAGCCGTCACTCTAGTAAGACTAAGGACAAAACAACATAAAAACATGAAAGTTTCAGCATTGACAGGAAAACAGCCGTCGCTCTAGTAAGAATAAGAACAAAGCAACATAAAAACATGAAAGTTTCAGCATTGACAGGAAAACAGCAGTTACTCTAGTAAGACTAAAAACAAAACAACATAAAAACATGAAAGTTTCAGCATTGACAGGAAAACAGCCGTCACTCTAGTTAGACTAAGAACAAAGCAACATAAAAACATGAAAGTTTCAGTATTGACAGGAAAACAGCCGTCACTCTAGTAAGAATAAGAACAAAGCAACATAAAAACATGAAAGTTTCAGCATTGACAGGAAAACAGCAGTTTCTCTAGTAAGACTAAAAACAAAACAACATAAAAACATGAAAGTTTCAGCATTGACAGGAAAACAGCTGTCACTCTAGTAAGACTAAGAACAAAGCAACATAAAAACATGAAATTTTCAGCATTGACAGGAAAACAGCCGCCACTCTATTAAGAGTAAGGACAAAACAACATAAAAACATGAAAGTTTCAGCATTGACAGGAAAACAGCCGTCACTCTAGTAAGACTAAGGACAAAACAACATAAAAACATGAAAGTTTCAGCATTGACAGGAAAACAGCCGTCACTCTAGTAAGACTAAGAACAAAGCAACATAAAAACATGAAAGTTTCAGCATTGACAGATAAACAGCCGTCACTCTAGTTAGACTAAGAACAAAGCAACATAAAAACATGAAAGTTTCAGCATTGACAGGAAAACAGCCGTCACTCTAGTAAGACTAAGAACAAAACAACATAAAAACATGAAAGTTTCAGCATTGACAGGAAAACAGCCGTCACTCTAGTAAGACTAAGAACAAAGCAACATAAAAACATGAAAGTTTCAACATTGACAGGAAAACAGCCGTCGCTCTAGTAAGACTAAGAACAAAGCAACATAAAAACATAAAAATTTCAGCATTGACAGGAAAACAGCCGTCACTCTAGTAAGACTAAGGACAAAACAACATAAAAACATGAAAGTTTCAGCATTGACAGGAAAACAGCCGTCACTCTAGTAAGACTAAGGACAAAACAACATAAAAACATGAAAGTTTCAGCATTGACAGGAAAACAGCCGTCACTCTAGTAAGACTAAGGACAAAGCAACATAAAAACATGAAAGTTTCAGCATTGACAGATAAACAGCCGTCACTCTAGTTAGACTAAGAACAAAGCAACATAAAAACATGAAAGTTTCAGCATTGACAGGAAAACAGCCGTCACTCTAGTAAGACTAAGAACAAAACAACATAAAAACATCAAAGTTTCAGCATTGACAGGAAAACAGCCGTCACTCTAGTAAGACTAAGAACAAAGCAACATAAAAACATGAAATTTTCAGCATTGACAGGAAAACAGCCGCCACTCTATTAAGAGTAAGGACAAAACAACATAAAAACATGAAAGTTTCAGCATTGACAGGAAAACAGCCGTCACTCTAGTAAGACTAAGGACAAAGCAACATAAAAACATGAAAGTTTCAGCATTGACAGATAAACAGCCGTCACTCTAGTTAGACTAAGAACAAAGCAACATAAAAACATGAAAGTTTCAGCATTGACAGGAAAACAGCCGTCACTCTAGTAAGAATAAGAACAAAGCAACATAAAAACATGAAAGTTTCAGCATTGACAGTAAAACAGCAGTTACTCTAGTAAGACTAAAAACAAAACAACATAAAAACATGAAAGTTTCAGCATTGACAGGAAAACAGCTGTCACTCTAGTAAGACTAAGAACAAAGCAACATAAAAACATGAAATTTTCAGCATTGACAGGAAAACAGCCGCCACTCTATTAAGAGTAAGGACAAAACAACATAAAAACATGAAAGTTTCAGCATTGACAGGAAAACAGCCGTCACTCTAGTAAGACTAAGGACAAAACAACATAAAAACATGAAAGTTTCAGCATTGACAGGAAAACAGCCGTCACTCTAGTAAGACTAAGGACAAAGCAACATAAAAAGATGAAAGTTTCAGCATTGACAGATAAACAGCCGTCACTCTAGTTAGATTAAGAACAAAGCAACATAAAAACATGAAAGTTCCAGCATTGACAGGAAAACAGCCGTCACTCTAGTAAGATTAAGAACAAAACAACATAAAAACATGAAAGTTTCAGCATTGACAGGAAAACAGCCGTCACTCTAGTAAGACTAAGAACAAAGCAACATAAAAACATGAAAGTTTCAACATTGACAGGAAAACAGCCGTCGCTCTAGTAAGACTAAGAACAAAGCAACATAAAAACATAAAAATTTCAGCATTGACAGGAAAACAGCCGTCACTCTAGTAAGACTAAGGACAAAACAACATAAAAACATGAAAGTTTCAGCATTGACAGGAAAACAGCCGTCGCTCTAGTAAGAATAAGAACAAAGCAACATAAAAACATGAAAGTTTCAGCATTGACAGGAAAACAGCAGTTACTCTAGTAAGACTAAAAACAAAACAACATAAAAACATGAAAGTTTCAGCATTGACAGGAAAACAGCCGTCACTCTAGTAAGACTAAGAACAAAACAACATAAAAACATGAAAGTTTCAGCATTGACAGGAAAACAGCCGTCACTCTAGTAAGACTAAGAACAAAGCAACATAAAAACATGAAATTTTCAGCATTGACAGGAAAACAGCCGCCACTCTATTAAGAGTAAGGACAAAACAACATAAAAACATGAAAGTTTCAGCATTGACAGGAAAACAGCCGTCACTCTAGTAAGACTAAGGACAAAACAACATAAAAACATGAAAGTTTCAGCATTGACAGGAAAACAGCCGTCACTCTAGTAAGACTAAGGACAAAGCAACATAAAAACATGAAAGTTTCAGCATTGACAGATAAACAGCCGTCACTCTAGTTAGACTAAGAACAAAGCAACATAAAAACATGAAAGTTTCAGCATTGACAGGAAAACAGCCGTCACTCTAGTAAGAATAAGAACAAAGCAACATAAAAACATGAAAGTTTCAGCATTGACAGGAAAACAGCAGTTACTCTAGTAAGACTAAAAACAAAACAACATAAAAACATGAAAGTTTCAGCATTGACAGGAAAACAGCTGTCACTCTAGTAAGACTAAGAACAAAGCAACATAAAAACATGAAATTTTCAGCATTGACAGGAAAACAGCCGCCACTCTATTAAGAGTAAGGACAAAACAAAATAAAAACATGAAAGTTTCATCATTGACAGGAAAACAGCCGTCACTCTAGTAAGACTAAGGACAAAACAACATAAAAACATGAAAGTTTCAGCATTGACAGGAAAACAGCCGTCACTCTAGTAAGACTAAGAACAAAGCAACATAAAAACATGAAAGTTTCAGCATTGACAGATAAACAGCCGTCACTCTAGTTAGACTAAGAACAAAGCAACATAAAAACATGAAAGTTTCAGCATTGACAGGAAAACAGCCGTCACTCTAGTAAGACTAAGAACAAAACAACATAAAAACATGAAAGTTTCAGCATTGACAGGAAAACAGCCGTCACTCTAGTAAGACTAAGAACAAAGCAACATAAAAACATGAAAGTTTCAACATTGACAGGAAAACAGCCGTCGCTCTAGTAAGACTAAGAACAAAGCAACATAAAAACATAAAAATTTCAGCATTGACAGGAAAACAGCCGTCACTCTAGTAAGACTAAGGACAAAACAACATAAAAACATGAAAGTTTCAGCATTGACAGGAAAACAGCCGTCACTCTAGTAAGAATAAGAACAAAGCAACATAAAAACATGAAAGTTTCAGCATTGACAGGAAAACAGCAGTTACTCTAGTAAGACTAAAAACAAAACAACATAAAAACATGAAAGTTTCAGCATTGACAGGAAAACAGCCGTCACTCTAGTAAGACTAAGAACAAAGCAACATAAAAACATGAAATTTTCAGCATTGACAGGAAAACAGCCGCCACTCTATTAAGAGTAAGGACAAAACAACATAAAAACATGAAAGTTTCAGCATTGACAGGAAAACAGCCGTCACTCTAGTAAGACTAAGGACAAAACAACATAAAAACATGAAAGTTTCAGCATTGACAGGAAAACAGCCGTCACTCTAGTAAGACTAAGGACAAAGCAACATAAAAACATGAAAGTTTCAGCATTGAAAGGAAAACAGCCGTCGCTCTAGTAAGACTAAGAACAAAGCAACATAAAAACATGAAAATTTCAGCATTGACAGGAAAACAGCCGTCACTCTAGTAAGACTAAGAACAAAACAACATAAAAACATGAAAGTTTCAGCATTGACAGGAAAACAGCCGTCACTCTAGTAAGACTAAGAACAAAGCAACATAAAAACATGAAAGTTTCAACATTGACAGGAAAACAGCCGTCGCTCTAGTAAGACTAAGAACAAAGCAACATAAAAACATGAAAATTTCAGCATTGACAGGAAAACAGCCGTCACTCTAGTAAGACTAAGGACAAAACAACATAAAAACATGAAAGTTTCAGCATTGACAGGAAAACAGCCGTCACTCTAGTAAGAATAAGAACAAAGCAACATAAAAACATGAGAGTTTCAGCATTGACAGGAAAACAGCAGTTACTCTAGTAATACTAAAAACAAAACAACATAAAAACATGAAAGTTTCAGCATTGACAGGAAAACAGCCGTCACTCTAGTAAGACTAAGAACAAAACAACATAAAAACATGAAAGTTTCAGCAGATGGGAGTAAAAAAAATATCAAAACTGTAGCAACAGCCTCGACCAAGAATTAACACGTCATGTTTTCATGGGCTACAGCCTTTCACCACTTGAATTATCCTGCAGAGGAAGTTTTATACTCTGGTAGCATAGACATTGCAAAGACAGTCCAAACTCGTCATAATATTTTATTCTACAAGGGATACGTCACAAACCAACCAACCCTTAACATATTTTGGGTTCTTAAAATATGAGACAATTAAGTTATTACTACGGGTTGAAAATGAAAATAATATGAAACCAATAAACGTACTGACGTGGCAAAAGTAAAGGGTCTTTAGCAAAATGAAAAGTAATAATATTTCCTGTGTATTAACAAGTGTTTTGCTGTAAGTCTTACGAGTACATTATAGTCTGAAGTCGACTAGAGAGAAATATTAAATAAATATACAAGTTGTTTTATTGTAATAATGATAAAACAGCAATATTACTTGCAGAACCTTTTATAAAAACATACAAACATTTAGACACGTTGATGAAACTTGTACAGAAATTGTTGATGAGAGATGTCAGATAGGTTTACTACTTACTGACCTTTTATTTGTTCTGAAATGTATCATAATTTTGTAATGAGCTCTTTTCACAGTTCTGTAAATATTAGACAACAGTTTAAATACTCTTTTGAAACAAAAGTGTTATATTAACAAAAAACTGAATTAGAATATTCCTTAAAACAATCTGAAAATTTTGTTAAAACGAGAGTTACTAAGCTAATAATATTTTATAATATATATATATATATATATATATATATATATATATATATATATTTATTTATTTATTTATATATACTTATATTATACTTATATTTTTTAATACACTTAGAAAGTATACAATATCTAAGGTCAACTAAGTAAAAGTCAAAATTTATCTGAAAAGAAACATTGAAAAGGTCACGAATTTCCACAAAGTAAAACTTCATGCTTGAGTACCCTTAAATGACAAACTCCTCTGACATTTCAACCAACACACATAGGCTACTAAAAGCAAAGTAAACTACAAAGGTATGTGAGTTTCCCAAAATATTAAAAGCCTTGGTTGCCTTTGTGGTTGCCTTTAACAATATTGTGTAGGCTAAATTTTGCTACTGGAAACGTTCACTTACAAACGCTCTGGCAAAATTTCAAAAATTCTAAATTCTTGTTATATTACAAATTGTAATATTCCACAAATTGTACAGAATATAGTATATACAGGTAAATTCACAATTTTCAAGTTTTAAGTCTATTTGAAATTCTTGAAACAGGAATAAACTTCGCACTTGTGCTTGTGTAAAAAGTAATTCGCGAAGGGCGTTATAAGAAATTAATCCACAAGAAAAATATATTAATTAAAAATTTGGATGTTTTTAACGCTTTTATTATTTAAAATAAATTATTTTTAAAAAACGTATTCCATGATAGATAATATTTTAAAATTATGTAACAAGCAAAAGAATCAAACAAAAAAAAAAAAAAACAGAAGAAATAATCCTATTCTGTTTATAAAAGACATTATAGGACTAAATATAACACAAACTAGGCTATGACATACAGCTAAATTACGCAGAGAGTATACACTAGAAAATAAATAAGTAAATAAATAAAACCAAAGTAACAAGAAGTTTTTTAGTGAGCTACAGATTAGAAAGTATAAATAATAAAAAGCAATAAAACATGTATTTTATAAAATGTATTTATAACATATAAATTATAAAATTTAAATATGTAAAGTTGCAATACGTTTTTTTATTGAGTAATAATTAGTTTTAAACGTGGATAGTAGTAGATAATTAGTTTTAAAGTATAGAATAAGAACATTGTATTAAAGTTAATTTTCTTATTACTTACTTTGTATTAAAGTTAGAGTGTAGCTCACGAGATAACTCTTTGAGATAAATTAAATAACTTAAGTGAAAAATACACTCTTGTATAGACTTCATTCACAACACAAGTTATAGTCAGAGTATGTTTTCGATAACCATGTTGCGATGCTCTCATCAGTGATAAAATTACACAGATGAGACTAAATATATCTAATTTAATCTTAAATTTAAATAGTTTTTTTAAAATTGCCGTATAAGGATTTTCCCCTTCCATCTTATAGTTAATGAAAAAAATATGGCATCAGGAAAATGAAAAAATACAAATCTTTTTAGTAATGAATTAAATAGTGATATACAATATTCCTTGCACAATCGTTACTAACCTTTTTGTAATTTTAAACAAGTAATACAAATAAATGGGTAGGTAACAGCTGAATTAGACCTGCGTTGAATTATCTTATCAGAATACAAATATTAAAGTTTATATTAAAAAATTATTTTACTTAAACTTTATTTAATGTCTGTTAATAAATATTTAATGTGTTTAAGGTTAATGACAGATCATAGACCAATTCGTAAACATTTGGCTTTTGAAAGGGATTTTCGGATAGAAAATCGAAAAGTAGATTGTATTTGTATTAGCATGAATTGGTCTGTGATGGTTGTAACCTTTAACATATTAAAAAATTATTTTATTGAAAAACTCTTCATTGAACATCCCATTATTTTATTACATGCCCCCCCCCCAATTATACAGTCCCCAATTGGAATTCAACATTTGAATTTGAATATTATCAGTATTCCTTTACGGACGTTATCTTAAACTTCTATGAATCTGTATAAAGTTTCACAAATTTTACGAAGAAACCTAATTTCCAAAACTCAGACATCTAATATTTTCTTAATCTTAATCTAACGGTTTTCCTGTAGTTGTTTATATTCTGAAATATATTTCGTCACGTTTTCCCAACGTATCCCTCCCTTTGAATGCAACTGTAATTCAACACTTGTAAACATCGAATTTGTTAAAAAGACAGCAACAGCAATGCCAGCGTGATTTATTTATCGTAGTCACGAAAGGAAAGTGTCTTGGAATTGTTTGTTGTACGTAACACCTTGTAAGGTGGACACACTTGGTGAGCATTGTTTACATCCAACCTAAATAGCTTATTTCTGAACGGACAGTTTTTGCTGATTTTAATATAACCAAAAAGTGTTAGAAACTTGTTTTTTTTGTAAAAACAAATTGTTATTAGTAAGTAATATTTTGACAACAATTAAATGTTAAGTAGGTAACCTGTAGCTATTTTCTTTGTTAACAAAATCAGGGTAAAAACCTTTAGTCTTATAATAATTATATTCAAATACTATTACTTAATTTGAAGAAAGATATTTACTAGATAATATCTTATCTTTTCTATTTTCATAGTTCCTATAATTATTTTCTGAGTAATTGATATTATAGTTACTTATCTTAACAATTAACAGGTCTCCCCAAAATTCACTTATTACTGCTTTGTTGTACGAAGTTGTAAAATATGTGAAGGATTTAGTAACAATTGCCATTGGTTTACGGCTGTTAATTCATTTGTAAGTTAATCCAATTGGTAACTAAGTAGTTAATATTTCAGTTGCTATTTAGTTGTTGCTATTCAACTAATATTCAGTTATTCTATACTGTTAGTTAACATTCACTGCTGTTTATACTGAGTTACTGGTATTCCATACTGATATACTTCAGGTAATACATCAGTTGTTATTCACCTGTTATTTATTCAATTTTGTTAGTGTTTAGCTGATAATCTTTCAACAATTACTTAGCTGTTGATATTCCATACTGAACATTGTAAGTTGTTTCAACTGTTAAGTATGATAGCAGAGAGCTACTAATATTTTGTATTACTTGTAAAGTGATCGTGTACAAATCATACAAATTGTGTGTACAAACGAATTATTAAACGTTTGTCAACGAAGATTGGAATGAGTGGAAAGGCATTTACATTTAAATTATACTGTACTTTACGTTTGTTAAAGTGAGTTGTTTCTTGCGAACAATTCGTGAATAACTTCAACCTTAATGCGTTTAATATTGTCGTATGGAACTCTAAATTGGATCTTCAAAGCGCAATTTGTGTTTGTTGTTAATTATTCAGGCACTGACGTGGCGCTAATAAAGAAATACCTAATTATTAGTTAATTTAAATAATAATAAAATATATGAAACTAAATTGTTTTGTCATTCGTATGAAATTGTTAGGATTAGATAAAAGGTTGTTTTAATTTTCAAGAATTATAATTTATTAGGACAACTTTTCTATAACTAATTTGTGGTTTTTTATAATAAACATATTTTGGGTAATAAAGTCGTTCATGTTTTGTTTAATGAAATTTCTTTAGTATAAAACTATTACAATTTCGTTTGTTATAAAAATGTAGTAAATTTATTTGCAATTATATTTTAGTTTTAACTTAGAATAGTTAATAGCTATTTACATTTTGGTAAACTAAGGTATACGTGGTTAATACTTATAAATGATTCATAAAGTGCAAATAAATTCACTAAATTTATTAGGAAATAAAATTAGTAAGCATTGTTTTCAAAATTACTTTTGTAAAACAAAATCGCGAATTTATTGCACTACAAGATTTGAAAAGGACAACCAATTAGTTGTAGAAACGTCTTTCCCATAAATAATCGTTTTCTACTCCTTAAAACAACCTTTTTCTATTTTAAATTACTTATATCTTATTCAGAAACAGAAATACAACATTAATGCATGTTGAACGCAGGCATTGATGTTTAGATTTGATAATGGTTTTACTTTTCCGAAACGATCGTCCTCATACAAAACCAACATACAATAGGAAAGCAAATATTTTTAAAGAAAATTAAATAGTGAATAATTACGCTCAAGTTGAAGAAGGGGTAAATAATGTTGTAGTTTGATGGTATTACATGGTTACTGTAGACTATATCTATAAACTATAGCGATTACTCTTTCCCATAGAAGCAGTATTTCTTTGTCTAATATGTTTTGTCCTTGATAGA